>JANHFT010001585.1:10392-26486 GCA_032467955.1 Pseudoxenodon macrops
TTCTTTGAAACATTCCTCAATTATTTGTTTATTCAAGTTGACAACACATTAGCCAGTGCATTGGGGAGGGGGGGAAGCTCTGCAGCTGGCTGGGAAACACCGGCTCCCAGCGGGGGGGAACCCAGGCAAGGCTGTGCATTTGTAGCTTCCCCGGCCGGTGCATTGGGGGTGAGAACAGCTGCTTTTCATTTCATACTAGAAGAATGTGACTGCTCTCTTATGGGGTTAAGTACACCAAGGTGCTCCTACGTTTGTTTGTTTTTCAGAATAGACTACAGACCAGAGATTATAATGTGATGTTTTTTTTAAAGGCAGGCAATATAACTGATATTGCCTGTCAGTGATTTTGGATTGTGCCACTTTAAGTATTTCCTATCAATGATTCTTAATCTGCCTATATTGTCTCTGTTCTAATCATTGCAATTCAACTGGCTTGCCTTCAAGTGGTAAAATTTACAGACTTTATCTATAGAACACCTATAGACTGCTCTAATTCAAGCCAATTAGGTTAATTCAATAAATGTAGCTTGAAATTGCCTAAGATTAGCTTACACTGGAAGTGTTTTCCATCTCTTAAATAGTCAAAAATATAGCAAGCTTCTAAATACATAATTATGCTTCTAATCTAATACATCATAGTGCATATATCAGAGCTAAACAATTTCTGTTTGGGCTTTAAAAATCAATACAAAGTTGCATTTGTATCCTAACCATCAGCAAAGGATAGATTCAGATTTTTATTCTACTCTGAACTCCATAGATTCCTTAACAGTCAAATAATGAAGAAGAAAATATATATTTAGAGCAGATGTTTTCAACTTGTTTTACAAATATAAATTCTAAATATGGCTTTAATCAACTCAAACTCACATTTAAATTTGGATTAGTTTATTAACCAATTATACCTTATGCTTATTTCCATACTTGTTAAAGCAGCCGTATGCTTTTATGGGAGAGATGTAATGGAGAAAACTCTAGGTTTAAAAATAAGTTTAGTAAGACATAAAGACGCTGAACAGATCCATAGTTGTAAAACAAATGTAAAACAAACACTGGCTACAGTTGCAAAAAAACACAGTGAAGAAAAATAATATTTTGACCATATGACTCCTTCCTTATTCTAGAGCATAAATATGCTTTGGGATATGAATATATTATGTTCCTTAAATTAATAAGCTTTGCTATATTTCTAGTCTAATGTTGACCAAATAAGGTGACTAGTAAATATGAAGTTTGGAAGTGATATCATTCTGTCCCTAAACTTCATGAGAGAGCAGGTGGTTGTGGGTAAGTATGTGTTAGAACAGTGATAGGGAACTTTTTTGGCACGAGTACCAAAAAGGTTGCTTGAAAACATTGCACACTCGCGCACTCGCGCTTGTTGGAGCCACATTCCAGAAAAGCTGAACTTCCACGTTTTAGCACGCATGCGTGCCTGACAATCAGATGGCCGGCGCACATGCGCAGGCTGCTTTTCAGCACTGCTGTGCACATGAAGGGATCACACTCTGGAAAAGTCAAACTTCCAGGTTCTGGTGTGCATGTGCACCAAACAATCAGCTGGCTGGCACATATACACACTGGTTTTCGCCACTGCCACTTCGCCTGTGAAGGACAGCTGATTGTCCGCGCGCATGTGTGGCAGAAACCCAGAAGACAAACAGGCAAGGCTGTGCATGCCAGGCGACATGGCTTCGCGTGCCACTTTGGGCATGTGTGCCATAGATTCGCCATCACAGGGTTAGAAGAAAATAATTACAATTTTTGTGGATGGTCATGCATTTATGAGGGTATATTTTAGGATATCTAACTATTTGAGCAGGGGTGGGCTTCAAAATTTTTAGCAAGGGGTTCACTGCCTGGTTGCTGGGTGGCCGTGGCCTAGTAGCCCACCTGCACCACAGTGAGGGAGCGTTTTTGCCCTCCTCGGGCTCCAGAGGCTTTCCTTGAGCCTCCAGGAGGGCAAAAGCTGCCTCCCCAGGTTCCGGAGGCCCTCTGGCGGCAGGAAATGTTTCTGGCCTTCCTAAAGTTTAGTTAGGCCCGTTTTTCAACCTCTCCGAGCATCCACATGCGCCCTGCATCTAAGATGGGCTGTGTGGGGACTCCTGGGAAGGATGGGCGGGGCCAACCAGTAGTTGGATCTCCGAACTGCACAGAATCTTAGCTAGAAGTTCTCCCAAACCCCTGCAAACACCCAGCAGCCCACCCCTGTATTTGAGTACACCAATCTACAATGGTAATGCTGCATCAAAATGAGTTTGGAATTGCAGAAAGTTTCTGGAGTCATTTTGCTGATGGCTCTTTTAGGTTCTTCTACATTACCTAAAGGCCATCTCATGTATCAATGGTACTTATAAACAATGTACACATTCACTTTCTAGCTATTTATTCCATCTTTTCTGCAGTTGTTCAAGGTGTTTAAATGGGGATTTCTCTTCACTTTATTCACACAACAAACGTGTAAAATTGTTTGGCTGAGAAAGAATGACCTGTCCTCCACAAGATGCTGAAGTTGAGAATCAACTTGAATTACATGAGTGGCACAAAAGTATTAGAAGACCACTCTTCTAATAAACAAAATAAAATAAAATATATCTCAGGCCTGAAGACTGCAGGGCCTGGCATGCAGAAGATTGGCTTCCTCTTTATGAAATGAGATAAATCAATTATTTTTAGCGGACGGATTAGGTTTTAATTAGTATTCTAATATTATATATCTAGCAATATCCAAAGGATGGTTGTAATAATCTCCAGGAAGAAATATTTCAAACAGATTAAATAGAATATGAATGAGGGATAACCATCTGACAAAGTAACCTCTAGACCCTGAAAGTTTATGCTACAAATAGACTTTAATGTCCTGATACTATGGTGTTTACATATCAAGTAATCCTAACCTTTTCCCTCAAGTGTCTTATTTTGGCTACATGTTCAATCAATTGTGCATCTTAGAAACATGCTTTGAGGCTGAGCTTTTGTCTTTAAAACGCTTATTACTTCTTCATCCACCAGAGATGTATTCCTCTTTTCACAAAGGAATAGGCAGTCTGACTGGGAGGCTGCAAATTGAAATTCTAGCTATTAATTTTATTTACCGCCTAGTACGAGCAGCCTGCGTGCTGCTTTTCCCCATTTTATTGCAAATGCTCCCTTTTATCGCCTTTAACCTCCTTGTCCCCAGTGGTTGCCTGAGCATTTGTTCCCAGTAATGTGCTAGGCAATCTGACATTCAGCAGCTCATTTCTGATGCCAAAGTTAAGCCCAGGTCAACACTTCAATTACAAACCCCATTTTAAGGGGTCTCAAACAGCAGAAGAAATTATTCACATTGACATGAAAAGTCTTTTCCAAGGAGAAAAGCTTCCCTATTTCCTTCACAGAGTTTTCAAAAAAAAGATTATACCGAACATTTGGAGTATCATTGTACACTGTTTGTCACACAGAATCTATGAGCTTCAATCTTTTATGCAGTTCTGTGATTGCACAGTTCAACCTCTATAATTGTACTATGTTTTAGCAAGAGATCGTCCAGAGGAACCTATGGATGTTGCCAAAGCATTTCCAAGGAAGGTGCATAGATGTAATAGCTAAATAAAATGATGATTAAATCCTCTTACATATCCAGGTTCACCAATCCACACTGCAATAAAATGTTCTCTAGGTGCAGAGGATTAGCAAAATAAGTTATATTTGTATATTCAATTCTAAATGTCCAACCGACCCCACATATTGAATTATTTTTTTTAACATCAAATGGAATTACATTGAATGACTTCATTTATGTAGTTAAGAAGGAACTTGGAGAAATCAGACTCTTACTCATTGAAGTTCTGCGAAGACTTCATATAATACCATTGAACTAGTAATATATGCTATAAGTTTCAGTGGGAAGAAATTGAAAAATAAAGAAGTAGCAGAAATTATCAAAATAAATGATATTGTTTATGAAATATGTTAGATTTCAAATACAATAAATCTTCACAAATATATATTTAAAACAGCCTACTAAAAATTGGAACCCAATTCAGTAACAGATTGAGATCACCTTGTAATAATTTATTGGGAACACCAATCTTATTGAACAGGTTGTAGGAGGATGGCTAGCTAATGCAAAAAACCCTCCAAAACAACCTCTAATTCATTCAGAAAATCAAATGACTGGAGATCAACCATTCCAATGTGACATAATTACCTGGTGTGACTGTTGGAAGAAAGACTCTCCCAGGGCTGTACACTACAGCCAGTAACTGCATAGGCTCCCCCACAGCTTCCGTCCAATTTCATCAACAGGGCTTTGGCTGCGTTCTCAGCTGTCTTCCTACAATCATGGGCTCTTTTAAGCATCTGGGTGATGCTTTCATCCCCTGTTTGATCCCCTGTTCACAAGCAAATGATCAGAACAACATAATACTGGAGCAGTTCAGAAGCATTCATGTGAGTCGATGTGCTTTTAAGCAAACTTCTATGTTCCTATAAGGACATTAGGACGTAATGGACTTCAAACAAAATTAGGCTTAGAAAGAGGTGAAATTGGCAGCGGTACAAGAATGAACTCTCCCCACACAGTTCTACACAGAGTGAGTCTTTCATCTTCTGTTCTTGCTCCTCATGTGACATCTTTGTAGGAACAATGAGATCTGAATTGTATCATGAATTGAATGGGATTCTATAAGAACCGAATCACAGCCATAAAGGCTCCCTACCTCTATCCAGACTGCTCCTAATAGAACAATATCTAGTCATACAAATTGTTTTTATTACTTATTACTTCGTATTCTGCTTTGAGAACTGTTTTGGTTAATGACTTTATTGTTTTTATTCTATGCATTAAAAAGTTTATACTAATGTTCTAAAAGGATGGCACTGTACAATTTAAAATAAAATAATATCTCTGGATTTAATTGGAGAAATAGCAACAGGCAGTTTTTATTTCAAAAGCCTGATATTTCATGTGAAATGCACATTTTATATAACCTATGCATTAAACGGTACAAAGATGTATATGAAAAACCTGAAGCTGAATGTTTGGATGTTTCAACAAGACAACAATTTGAAGCCTACTTCCAAATCCACTCAGAAGGGCTTACAGGAAAGAAAGATGAAAGGTTTTGAAACAGCTTTTACAGACCCCATACTGACAATAAATTCCAATGAGCGCTTTTGATAGTGTGTAGAGCCCTAATACCCTGCTTTATCCTTCCATATGGCTCTAGATCAGGGCATCTCCAAACTTGGCAACTTTAAAACTTGTGGACTTCAACTGATTAATTGTTCTGTCAGGAAATTTCTCCTTAGTTGTAGATTGGTTTTTTCCTCGATTAGAAACAGGTTACTTTTGTTCAGTCCTGATTTTCTCTGAGTCAGGAATAATGGTTTCTATTTGGACATGTTATAGTTTGTATAGTTTTTATTACGTAAATCACGAAACTTATAATTTTTATTTCTTTTGAGTAGCTTTCGTCAAAACTATTTTGCATTTTGTAAGAAATAAGAATACAATTAACTTTGGCTTCTTAAAGCTATTGTTCTAAATAGATTTTAAAATACATAAATATGTTGTTTTCTAAAGAAACTTGTTTTCAATTTAGAAGAAAAGATTCATACTGGAACTCTCCACAGTGACTGTGAATAATTAATTCCAATATGCTAAAGCAAAGGAGAGAAATTTATTTGTCTTGTAACATTGAAATCAGATGATCATTTGATCTTTAAAAAAAGTTCCATATAACATGTTGTTGACTGTGGAGATGCCAAGGTAATGAAGTAAATCTTCAAACATGCTGTTTTCCATGCTCTGAAATACTCCAGTAGATTTCTAATTTTGAGAAACAAATTGGATGAAAAATAGCATTTTTAAATTACTAATCACATAGATAAAATATTTAACCTCCCCAGTCAATTGTTGATGTGATTGTTTATGGATGTCCATCTTATAACCCTATATCAAGATGAGCTATTGTTCAAAGCACTTTTTCTTGCATTCTGTATTTAGCTTCAAATTGAATCATTTGTTATAACTGTACTTGGTGGTTGTAACAAGCACACAGGTAGCCATGAGATAATTCATTATTGTAATGTTCCCTTGAAGGGTGATGTATAGCAAATAAAGTACAAATTGGATTATTAGAGGGAAAGTGATTCAATGAACACTTACCGACAGACCCAACACCAGCAGCTCTGAATTGTCCAAGAATGAGAGACTGTTCACTTTCAGCCAATGCTAGCAACAGCTCATAGGCTTCAATGCACTGTTCACTGAGGAGAGACAAAGACTGAATCAGTGCATGTATATTTGGTGGGGCAAATTAATCTACTTAAACCCCCACTCTGTTGAATGGGAAACTAGCAAGTATGGTGATCATTGGTGGTCTCTATGTTCCTAAATAACAGCTTGAATAATTCACATAAATAACAGAAGGAGAACATGATGATTCATATAAATAACATAAGCAGAACTACATGAATAAAATCCACAGTAAACTTTTGATTGTAGAATAGAAGCCTTTAACTCTGGATATTATGAAATTATAGAACAACTTTCCTAGGTTTCATTAAAGGTTTAAGACAGACACTATTTTTTTCTCTCTAGAAGTCATCACCACACCAGTTCTAAAAATCTGCTTTTAGTATAGAACTAAGTAGTTTAGATGAAACCAAGCCAGGTGCTTTTTCCCTCCACATGTCCAACAGCATATCAAGCATCCCAGGGCAAAATATGAGACAGCTGAATTGGATGATTAAGCATTAGAGGGGCAGAAATTCTTTCCTTGAAGCATTTAAAAAAATATTTTTATTTATGTATAAATATTTTGAAGCATTTCTTTTATTATGTCTTGCTTAGCCTCAATAGCTGCTAAAGAACTTCCCTGAAGACATTTTCAGTGCCAAAAATATTTTGGATTTTTAACATGAATAATAACAAACACGGATTGCTTTTATTAGCAGCTTGATAAACATTTATGTGTTTCACTAAATTGTTCTTAAAAATAACATTTGGATACTTTGTTAAGCCTTGATGTGGAAATAAATTGGAGTTTTAAGGTATAAGCATGAACCAAAGAAGTGCTAAATACAAATATAAGTCACTTTCCTTTAGTAGCCTTATTGTCATATGAACTGACAATCCATCAAACCAAAGATACAAATTTGAAATGGAGTAATTCCCAACTGTGAGAGCTATTAAACAGTGGAACAACTTGCCCTATGGAGCTGAAACTGACAGTTTTCAAACCAAGGTTGGTAGCTATTTGTCTGGAATGGTCTGAAAATTCCTGCCCTGAGATGTGGCTTGTACTAGAAAATGTCCAAGCCCCCTTCCGAGCCTATCATATGAAGTCTGTAGACTTGAAATGGAAAATGATCAACTTCTGATTATCTCTGTAAATTCACTTGCTAAGTAGAAAATATTAACTGTAATGCCAGCAGGCAAGAAATTAAGTGAAATAAAGAGAAAACACAATACTTTGGAGTAGTACTTAAACGTTTTATAGCAATAGCACTTAGACTTAAATACTGCTTTACAGCCCTCTCTAAGCGGTTTACAGAGTCAGCATATTGCCCCCAACAATCTGAGTCCTCATTTTACCGACCTCGGAAGGATAGAAGGCTGAGTCAACCTTGAGCCTTGTGAGATTCGATCTGCCAAACTGCTGGCAAACGGTGATCAGCAGACGTAGCCTGCAGTACTGCACTCTAATCACTGTGTCACCGTGGTTCTTATAGTACAAGTACTCTTTATAGTAGTCCTTGACTTACAACCATTTGTTGTTGTTCAAAATAACAACAGCACTGAAAAAAGGGACATATCATCTCTTTTCATAGTTACGACCATTGCAGCATCCCCAAAATCACATGATCAAAATTCAGATGCTTGGCAACTGGCATGTACCTATGACGGTTGCACTGCCCCAGGATCATGTGATTACCATTTGTAACATTCCCAGCCAGCTTCCGACAACCAAGTCAATGGGGGGAGCCAGATTCGCTTAACAACCGCATGATTCACTTAACAACTGCAATGATTTGCTTAGCAATTGTAGCAAAAAGGTCGTAGAATGGGGCAAAACTGACTTAACAACTGCCTTGCTTAGCAAAGGAAATTTTGGGCTCAATTGTGATCATAGGTCAAGTACTACCTGTAACTCAAACAATGTAAGAACATGTACCAGTTCATTTACTTTTTTTTCTCATATATTCTCCATTGTTATACCTGTATTGCAATGCCAGCCTGAGGGCTGTGGCATTGGATTCATATTTTCCAACCAACATGCTCATCCTTTCAGCATTGCTCTTACACTCTTCCAGAGTTATTGTCAATAAATCATTCTGAGATTTTAAGTGCTCGATGCGACTGTGGAAAAGAAAATCCTCTTAGTTTTCATGTAGAGGTTGCTGCCATCCTATCTGTCTTAGGAGTTCTACAGCTTATACAGACAAGCCTTAAGTTGAGGAAAACTAATATAAACCATCTATGCTTTCCTTGGACCTATCAAGGGCATTAATTGGATAAAGCAGCAGCCCCTAGAGCCAAAATGGAGACAATGATCCCAATTAGGCTTGCAGGGGCCTTAGCTTTTCACAGCTGGTGCTTCTTCAATTCCATAACTGATTGGAGGTATGTGCTCTTATGAATTTGTATGAGGCTGTGGAGTGTAATCCTCTGACATGGTGGCCTGATTTGGCAATTCCGGCTTATTACTTCTCTCACTCTGATCTACCCAAATCACTCTTAAAGATTTTATACCACATTTCTCTGGAGACGACATCAGCTACTGTTATGACTTACAGAGCAAAATGGAAATCCTAATAAATCCCTTTATGACATAATACTGATGACTACATTATCTTGTTGAAAGAAAGATAATGATTAGGATTGTCCTCTTTTCATTATCATAAATTTCCATATTGCTATCCAGCTGGTATAAGCCTAATTCACAAAAATCAAAATTAAGAAGTTAATAAATCAATTACCTCAAAGAGACTAATTTTGCTCTCTTCCTCGTTCTATATATGTAAAGATTTTTTGATAAATATAAAATCTACTTAACATTTGTGCACTGATAATGAGTTTGCATAGGTAGTTGTCCTAGAATGTCAATTTTATTTCACAATAAAATTTCCTATGCAGATAAATTCATGGCCCAATTATTTAATATATTTATGAGCTGCTCTTTTAAAACTTCCTAACAGTGACAAATAATAAGTGAAAATGTACAGTATAAATGATGAATGCATGTTCCTAAATTATCATTTCATAATTTTGAAAAGAACAGATGTAGATGCCAGATAAAACTCAGAAAAATTGTCCTTAATTTGGCCTCAAAATGGAGAAGGCCCATTCTCATATAACTCACTTCAGCGCCAATTTTGGATTAAAGTTAAAATGGGGAACCTATTCTGTTGCAAAAAAAAAAAAAAAAAAAAAAGTGGCTCTGTACATAAAAATGTAATCTTACCTGTTCAACCGTTCTGTTTCTACTTCAAATTCTCTAATTTTGCTTTCAGAGATAGCAGATCCATGTGAGTAGAGTGTTTGGAAAATCTCTTGAATATTGGAACAGTCTTGAAGAGAATGTGCCAAATGTTCTGCCACACTACTGGATACCTGTACACAGGTTTTGAGAAAACTATTATGAATATTATTTGGATATTGGATATTGTTTTCCACCTGTATAATTTCCTATATAAATAACAGGAAGAGTCAAAATAATTTTATCTTCTGGAGATTGAGCCACTGCTCAACTCAGATTTAAACATGTTGGAATAACAAAGGAATGGGATGGGGAAGAAATAGAAGCACAGTAGAGTTTTCCTCGAAATTATATTTTTCATTTTTGCCTTCAAGCTAAAAGCAACGAACAAAACAAGTTAACAAAACTTTTATGTAAATCTGCTTTAGATGTTCATATAATGGCTGGATTAGCCTGCAACTTCTAGAACAGTGTTTTTCAACCTTGGCAATTTTAAGATGTTTGGACCAACTCCCAGAATTGGGAGTTGAAGTCCAGATATCTTAAAATTACCAAGGTTGGGAAACACTGTTCTAGAATGAGTGGCCAAATAGAAAAAGTAGAAAGTACCTGGAAAAAAAACCTCAGAAGAAATAGCTGCCATTTCTCATGCTCCTCTAATTATGTAATTAAGTGCATTCCTAATAATTATATCACCTCTTAAGAAATGATAAGGCCATTATATGAAACTTGTATACTAATTTTGTCAACTCTATTCAACTGAACACTGAACATTTGTAAGAATTATTTTCAAAATATTCTATCATCATACAAAGAAAAGGAAATGTTGATGGGGAGAAGAATGATAAATATTCCAAACTCTGTTCATATAGTGATTTATTGTCTGAATTTTCTCTAGTATTGGTCATATAACTTTTAACACAGCCCCATAAAAAGCATCATGCCTGAGTATGTATTTTAAAGGTGCTCCATTTGAATGCTTGCCCTCTCTAAAAACAGTTGCAGGAAATGCAACCCTGACTGTAGATGTTTACTGCAGAATCCAAATTGTGTGCATTTTATATCTTTATCCTGAAGGGTAAAAGAAATTTAACTTCAGAGAAGTACCAAGAACATGAGCCCTCAAATTATAAAATTTAAAGCCCAGGGGAACTTGCTTGGTTTAAGATGAGAGCAGCTTTTATTTCTGTGACTTTCATACAATCTTGATCTCATAGCTGTCAACTAAGTTGGCAAATATGCACTTTGTGTGAATATTATACTTACTCCTATGCTGCTGATTTCTGATCCCAGGACGGGACGGTCAGATGCTGAAGATTCTGATCTCGTCTTTGAAAGCTTCACTCTCTCCGCAATCTAGAAACAGTCATGATAGGATAGGGAACCAAATCACAAAAATGAGTTTTTACAGTATCTTCTAAGATTCTTCTCATTTCATTCAGGTACTATTGTTCAGAAACTCAATCTTAAAATGCCTATATAAACTAGAACGTGTGTTATGACCAAAAAAGCCTGAAATTTCTTACCAAGTTATCTCTTCTGCTGGTTCAGGACCATTGTAGAATAGTAGCGCAACAGAACAGCAAAAGTAAGTAGTAATGTCCTAGGACTCACCTTAGCAATGGGGATGTCATTACTACTACTGCTGGTGCTTAATTCTCCAGTACTAGGATTAATGGGACGGTTTACAGAAGTGAGACGACCTGGACTTGATGGACCTGTTGCCTGGACACTCTGTAATCGAGTCTGTAGTTCTCTGACCTGCAAAAATATAATTATGTAATTCAATACTATTACTCTATTTTCTTTCACTTGTTTTGGTAATGTAAGATAAACCCTTCTGCTTCAAGTTGGGATAATTGACAATAATAAACTTTTAATATTTTTGATTCCAAAGTTTTTCCTTGACTCTTGATATCACAAAGGGATACTTATTTCTACAACATTTTACCTAACATAATCCTATATTTAAAACATTTTCTGTCTGTAGAGAAAGCATATATTGAAGATGCAATCAATGGATTTCTGGCAAGAAACATAAAAGGTGTATGACATAGATAACTGTCTTACAGAACTTTTAGATAGAAATTAAAAAAAATTTTTTTTTAGAAACATAGCTGACAAAAACAAGAGGGAAACATATAGTTCCAAATCGATCAAAACATTGTGTCTGCCCATAACCCAAATTTCCAAAGAACCAATGAAATAACTGCAAGAATAAATTTATTTAAAATGACAATGCAATATGTTTTACTGATTTTCTCCAAGTATAAAGAAAGGTATATAAGAAATCTCAATTTTATGTGCTGCTTTAGTTTTCTCTCTAGGAAATAATAAATAAAATAAAAAGGTCAATTTTTCACTGGCAAAAGATAAATAAGGCAGTGAAAATTCAGTGATGAGAAAAATTGGACTGCAGCAACGAGTGGCAACAGAATGGACAAAAATATGCAAAAGGGTTAAGGAATTTCTAAGATGAACATGAGTTTGAAACAAACTATAGATATAGATCAGAGGTGGGTTCCTACCAGTTCGGACTGGCTCTATAGAGTAGGTAGTAAGCCGCTGGTGATGTCACGGAACCGTTTCTGGTTCATCGACGCCGCCATTTATTTATTTTTTTGGGAGGGGGAGGTGTTTGAATTTTTCCAGGTTCTTTTTCTTCTGCGCATGCGCAGAAGCCGGGTTTCCGGCACTGCGCATGCATTGCCATCTTGTTTTTTTTTTAATCTAATATTTTTGCACTGCGCATGTGCAAGCGTGCAAAGCACACATGCAGCCATACAGCGCTGGAGGAAGTGAACTGGCGGCGAGGTAAATTAGAACCCACCCCTGATACAGATGATTCTCTTGAAAAGTTAACTTTGTTCTGGAAAAGTCAGACCTAAACTAACAAAGCTTAATCAGCAAAGATTAAATAAAGTTTAATATATGATTTACTGTTAGGAAATACAATGTAGTTACTAGGATAGATTAATATCCAAACTAATTGGTATCCTTTATGAGGTGCTGTCATCATCTTTCATGGAACATGATTTATGAATCTGGAAACAAGCCATTAATCTGTTGTGCTCTTTCCTAGTTCCTTTCACATAAAATAGATTTTAATCATTGTGTTAACTAAGTTTGTAGAAAAATTTCTGCTAAATACTATTTCTAACTTCTGGTTAAAGAAGTCAGGAACCCAGCATTCAAGGTGGGAAAAGGGAAGATTAATAATGGGCTGGAAGAAACAAGCTTGCATCAAGGTCTTTCCTCGGTTATTAGATTATGAAGTTGAGAAAACATCCAAATATTTTCAGTTAATTTGTTATCAAGACAAATGGCTCCTTATCAGGTTTCAAAAGACTTGGTTGAAGATAGTCTTGATACCTTTCCTAAATGTGAAAGGAATGGAAGGTTAGGACTCTCTGCAAAGAAGGGCATTCCATAATACCACTCTGCTGTTTATTAAAGCAGACACATCTTTTTTCAGGCTCATTCAGAAATTTGGGAAAAACATGCTTCATTAAAAGGCAGAGAGATGCTTAGCTTTTGCAAGTTCTGAAGCATTTCAAAGTAGTCACAGAGTAATGTACAAATTCTGATCTTAAGACATCTGCAATATCACTCTGAAATATGACTTCAGAAATTTGTGTTGAGTAAAAAAAAAGTTCAAAAATGAATGTGAGTTATCATTGTGAATAATTGTATTTCAAACCTTTAAAAGAATCTGTTAAGAAAAAAAATATTTTCAGACAAATGGGTAACTGCAGGAGAGAGAGAGAGAGAGAGAGAGATAACTTTGCTTATTATTAAAGATTGTTAGGAAAATAGCCTTAGTGAAACGATACTTTTTGAAGATTTTCTGAAAAACTGACCAAATGAAATGGGAAGTGGTATGTAGCACAAAGTGCCCACTCTAAACATCATTTGTAGTGTTATTCACCATAATGCCACACCGCAGAGGCATTTTTAGGGGGAAAACCATAAATGGAGGTTTTATTTTGGTATTATGCTTGGCATAATGGCCAGAAAAAGAAAGTTAAACTGAATAGGGAGAAGATGTCATGGAAGGTTAGATTCAGGGTATCACATCTGATTTCCTTTAGAAACATGGCACTTTTTAAAATGCACTTCACTGAAAAGAAAAAAAAGGAGGGTAATAACCATTTTAACCACAAAAGGAAATTGTTCCACTAAAACTTCATTTGCTGAACTACTGAAAGAAGCCTCATGAACAATGCCAAACTATATGAAAGCAAGACATATTTTAAAGCAGAAATGGTTTATCTTTATATTTCAACTGCATCAATGAAACCAGTAACAAAGGATTTAAAATTTTAATGTTATGAAATCAAATATAAATATATGTCTATATTCCCCCCAAACATTGAAAATATATAGAATGTCAGTTAGAGATCACTTTATTGTTAACTGATATTATTTATCCAATACTATTGAGATTTTGTCTGAAGTAATTTTCAGGAAATAACCTTGCAAAAATATTTGTTTGCTGGCATACCTCATCAACATGTCAAGGTTTTCTAACTTATGGCTCTATAATCAATATTATATATCCCCCTGACTCAAAGTAATAACTGAATACTCTTACCATCAAATGTTAATAATTAAGAAAAGAGGGCATACAACCTCCTGTGGCTTGACACCATTTAGGGGTATAAGGTACATGGTAAATAACCATGTGCCAACATAGAACATAATTTGATATGTATTGAAGAACAAGTGGTGATTAATTTAATAAAAAGAAAAAAATCTATTGGTCACAACAGCAATAATCAAAACAAAAGTTCCATTAACGTACAAGTATAATGTATAATACTTCAGGATCATAAAGTCAAGTAACATAGAGATACGTAACACATTAGCAAATTGCTGAACATTGTTTCTAGTTTCCCAGATGAGGAAAGAGTTGGCATATTAGGTTTACTTTCCTTATTGTTTAATTTTCCAGTTTTCAGGGCTTTCATATTTTTTCCCAAAATAAAATAAATAATTTTATCTCCAATATGTTTACTAGTAACATAGATATGAATGATCTGTACCTTTGATCTAAAACAGATGTTCAACATGTTTATTTATCCAAGTTTATTTTAAACTGAAGATATTGTGTATTTACAAATATACATGCAGTACTGCAGATCAAAGCAAGGACAGATCTGTTTAGAAATTGCTTACATATTTCCATGAGTTTATATAAATGAATAGGAACCACATAGGTATACAACATCAGCCTAATTTTTTTAATGTAACCAAGATGTACATATTTTTAAAAATATACTATTAATATATATGAATTTGCAAATATTTTGCATAGCATTGTATTGCATCAATATATAATGCAATATTACATATTAATATTTTGATATAAATCAATTTGTAAACAGAATTACTAAGCAATATGCACATTTCAGTACAAATGTTTTTTACAGATAGCAAACAATTGCTCTTTTTTATATGGTTACTCTGCAGAGAAGAAAAGCTACTTTATGTGCACCATTAAAAAAATTAAGTAATTACCTCTTTTGCTAATGACCTTGAAGAGGTACATGCCATTTCTTAGTTATTATACTCAAAAATAGAACAAACTGTTAACTGAATACATTAAATATCTAAATTAATTAACCCTCTAACAAGCTCCCAAACCCAACTGAGAGCACTTTGTTTGATTACAGATATTGGACTAAAGTAACAGCCCTATTGATTTCTTAAGCTTCAACTTCTTCTATGTAGCCAATTTAATGAGTAAAGAAGAAAAACTAAATTTAAGTAAGGGTTTCTTTCTCATCCCCTAGGGAAGTAATATAAAGTCCCGTTTGGTTAGAGTTGCATATATAAAATATTTAACAGGTCACAGAAAACATTAATTTGTGTGGCAGCTATAGTCTGTATTACAAATGCAAATAAGATCCCTGGTGCACACCATTACATCATGTGCTTGACATGGACATTTGTTACAGACAGATTCCTCCAGGGAGAAATAAACTTACTGTTAAGCAAATTAGAGTACAAGACTTCCCTAATTTTCAATATGAAAGAAGGAGGAAACGAAGAATAAAAACCTATGTTTCAATTTATATGTTATAGAATTTACAGGTTAACAATAGCAAAAACAACCAAACCCGTATTACTTTTGCTTTTACATTAAGTGAGACTATTTCTTTCAGGGATGGAGATCAATAATTGCAGTGCAGGATCTATTCTGAACAAAAACAGAGGGATCAAAATATTATTTTATATATTATATATGTTATATATTCCTATTAAATTGGATAAGGACTAAAGTTCAAAATGGATTTATATTCATTCATGGAGTCTCTATCAAACAGAAAAAGTACATGGAACCTCTCTATTCATATTATTGAATATCAGTTTGGAAGGAAAAGTTGTTTATGGGTAGTCACTATAGAAAGTAGTATAATTTGATTAGACAGACCAGGGAGAGAACCTTAGACTACATTCTAGATAGAACCATGGACTACATTCAGATCTTGGCAGGCTCCATTACGACCCGCTATAAATATATCTCCCTGCAATTTCTTTTTCCTATGCTCCTACCAATGTTACACATATATACAGCATCAGAGAAATAATTGCAAAGCTTCTTTACTCGATCCCTCTGAT
>JANHFT010001585.1:26496-42727 GCA_032467955.1 Pseudoxenodon macrops
CTGATTCAAATAAGATAATTTTTATTGTTATTTTTTTACTGTGAGTACATTGGCCCACATTTAAAATGCAGTTGTTGCCTGCTCTCAAGAGAAAGTGTGTATCTACCCAAACACATACACGACACACATACACACATGCTATATACATATATAAATACACACACAGATTAATCACTGTCCATTTTGAAGTCATAGCAGAAAAAGGAAATTTGAGAGTTCACAAGGTTGATGGTATATGGAAAAAAACTGTGACTAAATCTGGATGTTCTGCTTCAGATACTATGAAGCCTCCCAGAAGGTAACAAGGAAAACAGGTCATGAAGAGGACATGTAGTGTCCCAGACAATCCTACGGACTCTGCTCAAGCATCGCTTATATGCTATGTTCTGGATAGAAGGAAGTGATATTTTCTGCCATCCTCACCACTCTCTGTACTGCCTTCCTGTCCGAAGCAGTAATGCTTCCAAACCAGACAGTAATGCAATATGATTAGTGGTTAGGACAGGAGAAAGAAGATGAACTTTTCTCATGCAATGCAGAAAATGCAGGCGCTACTGTGTCCGCTTCACCAGTTAGCTGCACACCAAGAAACTTGTTGCTGCTAACATCTCCACAGGTGAATCATTAATACATAGAGGTGTGTGGCCTCTATATATAAAGCAGAGCCTGAATTATTTAAACTTAAGTCATTTTATTTAAAAACATGCCATAGTTCAAAACTAAAGTTAGTTTCTTTTTCATTTCAATCCGGTCATTTCTTCTATTGCTTTCTGACAGCTACTCTATTTACTAAACTCATGGTTAAAAAAACAACTGAATTTCATTTGTAAATGGAAGGGAGAAAATTTACCCTATTAAGACCAGCTGTTGCAGCTCAGGACAAACAAAGCAACCCTAACTAGTCACTGGGAAAGAAAAGAATTTGTAAAGTGGGGAGAGGGCTTAAATGCCAAATCTCAGAAAAAAAATGCATACTTTCCAGTCTTGCAATTAAATCTAACTGTTTCAACAGTTGGCACAAAACATTTTTTGATTGCTTCACATCTAGATAAAACCAGATAGGCTGCCAAGCTTCCCTTTTCTGGATAAACCAAGTTCACATATTGTACGTCATGTCTACTGATATAAAAACCAGCATTAGGCTGGATCTTAAGGATAATCTAAGGTCCTTGAATAGTAGAAGTACAGATCTGAATAGAATTCTTCTATGTGATAAATAAAATGCATTCCATTATCATGGAACTGTTTTTGTTCAAACTAAAAAAAAACTACAACCCCATAATCTACTTTTCAGTGATATAATCCCTCACAAAGTAGATTGTAAGAAAATCAGAAGAGATAAAAATGAATTTTGCAATGGAGCAATTTTTTAAACCTGAAAACAATATTTGACTGCTAAGATGAACTAATAGATAAGCAACATTTGAAAGCTGGAGAATGAAATAAAGTGACCAGGAAAAATTGAGGCCATCTGGTACTTTAAGTGTATTTTCTACAATTTTAACATTCCTGTAGCTATGTTAGGCTAATAGATCTGGAAGATATGAAGGCAAGGGAAGCCGTTTTAAAAAGCCTTCAATATCAGGTGGTAGCGAAAGCTGACAGCTATGGTCTATACACCCTCTTTCTAAAATGGGAACAAAGGAAAGTCCAGCTTCATAACTTTAACTTCTTTATAATTTTAAAAAAGATGTAAAGACTAACTTAAGTTTCTGCTTTTTTGTGTGATGGACTGATTGGGTCCCTTCAGCTCAAAATTGCTGCTTTAGTACAATGACAAGAGAACAACTTTCAAACAATTGCATACTCCTGATCTATGCACTTTTAAAAGGTTTCTGCTCTACTGCTCTAATTATACCATACACTTGATTAGATATGCAATATGTTTCTGGGGCTGAAAGACGCATAACATTGTGCTGAGTAGAAGTTTTGATAGTGAGATTTTTTGTATACCGGTAGTAGAATAGCAAGATCCGTAAAAATAACAAATGAGAGAATAAGGAAAGAATAATAAATGCATTCAGAAATTACTATGGTTAGTGACTCCGATGGGAAGGAAAATTATGAAAATATGCTGATGTTAATTCCCATATCCCATTTATGTGAAAAAATGAAGCTTCAGTGAGAAGTAAATATATAACTATATGTATTTGTATAAAAATGTTCAATGCATTCAATATATACCACATATATTAAACATCCTGCTTCCAAAAAGTCACTGCTCCACATATGACTAAAGTACACTCTTCAATAATATCAATGAAGTTTGAGTCAGCCCTACCCTAACACTAGGAAGACAGAATTAATATTTTGCATTTTCAGAAGTCTCTTCCATGTAACCCTTTATATACAATGGTGTAACTGTAAAAAACTAGTCAGCAGTACCAAATTGCTAGGACTATAACTTCAGCTGGCAGATAATTTTTTTAATTTGTTTACTAGATCATTAAAAGGCATATCTGTTTGTTTAATTGGGAAAAGCACCAGTCTCCTAAGAGATGCTAGTGTTTTGTTACCCTCTATATTCTACTAAACTGGAAGACCTTAAGGCAAATCAGATGTTCTGTTTCAAGCCATCCTCTCTACAATTAACTCATGAACATGTTCGGAAAGCCAACTTTTTTCCCCCCAAATTATAATACGTACCATTTAGTTTGATACTCTTAATTATTTTTATCTGGAATACTATGTGTGATTGTTGCCTTCATGTTGTCTTCTTTATGTAGAGAGTTTTGGCTTCATTTATTTAAAAGTGGAATTTCTGACTAAAAGTTTCCCAGGCACTGGACTGCACATTCATTGTGTTTCAAGGAGACTCACAACATTTTGCTGTATTTTTGGATTTGGGGAAGGAAGATAGAAAGTACCTTCCTTTTTATTTCTTAGATCTGAGGTGAAAACCAATATGGAAGAATTCTCCATTTGGACAGATTGGGATGACTTTATGTAATTATTTTTTACTGGCAATTCTAGCAACACTAGGGAAAAGAAGAAACAGCCAAATTATTAACCTTCTCCAACTTATGACAGAGAGGATAAAGTGAAAGAGAGAGAGATGAAACAGCTCTTTATTGTAGCAAGTTCATTTTTCTCACAAAATTAGATGTCAATCAAGAAACCTCACCCTTCTGCGTAATCTGTCTCGTTCTTCGCGGATAGCATTCATGGTGGCCTTAGTTCTGTTTAATTCTTCCTCCTTGCTGCACAGCATAGCCGTTAAGCTTTCATTCTCTTCCCTCAAACCTGCCAGTTCCTTCTCCCATCGAGACCTTTCTTCAGCCAAATTTGGATACAAATCTCGGCCAAGCACACCTTCAATCTCCTCAACTGTCTGAAAAACATAATAAATTAAAATTTTAGAGGAGTGTATCATGAGGAATCTCTGAATATACACATTCATATTGATTCATTGCTGTTTAGTAGATAATTTTTGTTTAAAAACTATTAGCTTTGATCATTTATACTACCACTTTAGTCCTCTGTCAATAGATAAGTTCAAACATAATGGGAAAAATATACTAAAACATACTGTTGCTATTCCACATGCTTGGCCCAATTTATTTGGATCCATTTGAATTAGAATACAACATTTCATAGAATTATTTTCTAATCTTTTATGAAAATTAGTGTTTTTACTCTTATGGCTTTTAGGTCTCTCTCTCTCTCTCTCTCTCTCTCTCTACACAGACACACACACAGACACAAACACACAGAGTATATGTGTTATTCTGGCAATATCTATAAACAGCAAGAATTAAAAAAAACCAAAGTCAAACAAAAAATCAAGTCTTTTCTAAACCAGAGTTCCTTAAACTTATTTTCATAAGCATGTCATCTTACACAGAAAAAGTATACAATATAAAACATACCTAAGGCAAAAAGCAAAAACAACAACAAAACAAAACCCAGCAACGTCACAATGTAAAGAAAAGGAATAAAGAAATTGACAGCATTAAATTGCAGTTTAGGGAAGTAGTGTCAAACTTGATTTCGCTGAGGGCCGCATGAGGGTTGTGTTTGATCTTGGGGGCTGGGGTGGGCGTGGTCAGCTTGATGTCAGTCATGTTGGGGGTGTCTGTGGTGGCTCAAGTGCTCTGCCTGTGAAAATGGGCTCCAGAGCTTCATTTTCAGCTGTGACGGGCTCCTGCCACCCTCTGCCAGTGAAAATGGAGCTTGGGGTGTGTGTGCGTGCGTCCTCCTCAAGCTCCATTTTCACTGGCAGAGGTTGGCAGGAGCCTGTCACAGCCGAAAACGGAGCCTGGGTCCTTCCGAGCTCCATTTTTGCTGGCAGAGGCATTGTGGACTGGTCCTTTGCTGTTTCTAGAGTGACCCTACGGGCCAGATCTAAGCACCGTGTGACCCGGATCAAGCCCCCGGGCCTTGAATTTGACATCCCTGGTTTAGGGTATTCAAAACAGTTTAGTCTTCAACAGCTTTCAAAAGACCAGCAAAGCCGGAAACAGCCAGATCTCTACAGGGAGGCTATCAATAAAGGTTATGTAAAAATGGTGTTATTTGCTCGCAATGCAGAGACCAACATTCTTTCTCTCTCTTCTCTCCCCAAACATTTTTGTGGATATTTATTAAATTAATTAATTAACTCAGAAATAGACAAAAATTGAGTTAGGGCTGGCAAAGGAAAGAAATAGAGAATCCAAAATATATGCAGATGTACCCCCCCTCCCCCGAAGACAGTTAAACATAATGGACATTTTCTTGTATTTTCTTGACATTTTCATATATCTTTTTACTAAGCTAATCTGAACAGTAAAAGGCCAGCTACTGTTGAAAAACTAAAAATAACTTTAAAGTAAGATAAAGGATACCATGCAAATATGTAGGCATTTCTATAGAGCTAAAAAAATTATGATTAAAAAACTATGAGATTTGTTGACATAGATTACTTACAACTATGTTTGCAAGACAATACTTGTTACAACTTATTTACAGTATTAGATTCATAACAGTTGCTGAAATTCACATGCTGTTGTTGTAAGTGCTATGCATTTTATATTGTCATGTATTCACTTCTTTGAAATAACAGTGATTTACTTGAAAAGAAAACATAACTCAAATTTGCTTAAAATTTGTAATTGTGATATTCTCAACTCCTTTCTATTTCATTTTTTGTAACTTTCTTGGGCTGCGCTTGCCTCCAAACTAAATATATACAGCTATGTTTAAGACTCAAGTCAAGAGGAAACTGTACTTTTTAAAGATAAAAGGGGCCTGTTTCATTCACATCTTGTTATGCTAATGTAAGCAATACTAAACCATTGACATTTATAGAGCATATTTGCTCAGTAGGCAATAAAGTACATGAAACATTCTAATTAAGTTCTAAAATGGGTAGCAAAGTGCATTCCACTTAATCAGTCGATATATTAAGTGGACTTACTGCTGCTTTCATTAACTAATTAAGAAAAAAAGTTACTGTTAACTGAATGAACTACCACTTACTAATGCAAACACTACAGGTTCCTTATCTGGAATAGACACAGTCGAAAAGGTGTTCTGTACAACCGTTCAAATAGCAGTAACTTATGACAGTTTCCATTTGAATAAATTTGATGTGTTTTACGGACTATTTTATCTGCTATGCAATAAGATGACCCAAAGGGATTGGATATAGCCAATTGCAACTTCAATTTGGAATTCAGGGCACTCTCTTTTGTTTGCCATTCTTTTTCATCTCTTTCCAGGAATAAAACCAAGATAGAGCTGCTCATCTCAGCTCTCTTAGGAACCCGCATGCATGCAGCCAGACAGCTTATCAATGTCTGGGACAGCAGCACGGAAAATGTTGGAGACCTGTTTTTTTTTGCAAAAGCCAAGTTTTAAAAGAAATGGCTCTTCTACTTTAGTATTTTGTCACCAATCAATTGACAGCTGGCTTCTTTTGACAAGAGTTGTTACTGCAAAAACTTTGAAGTTCTGAAGAGCACTAAATCTGCTGTCTCTGAGCAGATAATCATGCCTGGAGCAGTTGAGTAATAAAGCAATAAGCAGTGGCATGTAAATCTCCTTTCTCCCCTCCCCAATTGAAATGGAGCAAGGGAAACCATCAGTATGAGATGCAGGGAGCATATTCCTTGGTCCTCTGTAAAGACAGACAGTCGTCTCCCTTTATACTTAGTTGTAATATACATGTGTTTTTCTTCTTTAGTCTGACTTCAAAGCTACAGTTGACTATGAAGCAATAAAGGCACAGTTATTATTCCTAATCCAATTACCTTAAAATATCCCAGCTATGGGTTTAGCAAAAACCACTCACTTCTTGCTTTTTTTATCTTTCTTCTCAATGTGTAGGAATAAAGGAAAGAATTTGTGTAGAACTGAAAAGACGACATCTCTAGAAAATTTTCAATGTTCTTCGCATGTATATTTACACACTTTGGGACAGACGTTGGCAGCATATGTGTTGTCCAAATCAGTTTTACCATGATGTATCTTGCCAGATATCAAATCCTAGTCTATCCCTACATTTTGCCAGGTGAGGACATCTCAGTTGTCAACAAGCCAAAACAGGGATTCTAAGGATTAACAATTGTGGCAGAAAATGTTATGCTGCTTTGGTTTTTTTCAGGCTCAAGAATTAATAAGAAAAGAAAGATGGGACATAGGAATAACTGAGCATGAGACATAAATCTGTTGCCAAAGTTTTCCAAGATAGACAATTCTAAAAGGTATGGCCAATACAGATAGTCCTCGACTTATGACAACAATTGAGGCCAAAATTTCTGTTAAATGAGACATTTCTTAAGATAATTTTGTCCCATTTTACGACCTTTCTTGCCTCAGTTGTTAAGTGAATCACTGCAGTTGATAAGTTAGTAACCCAATTGTTAAGTGAATCTGGCTGCCCCATTGACTTTACTTGTCAGAAGGTTGCAAAAGAACACAGCAACTGTCATAAATATGAATCAACTGCCGAGTACCTGAATTTTGATCACATATTATGGGGATTCTGCAAAAGTCGTTACTGTGAAAAATGGTCATTGCTCATTTTTTTTCAGTGCCGTTGTAACTTTGAACAATCACTAAGTCAACTGTTGTAAGTTGAGGACTACATGTATTGCATTTGCTATAGTTATAGCAAAAGTGATTTCTATGACTAAGCTCATGCTTGTATTATGCCATGGCTATTCATAAGCCCCATTCACATGAAGTGGCAGAAGAAGGATTTAGTACTTTTCTTTCAGAAAAGGGGAATATGTGACCAAAATGAAATCCTTCCACTCATTTAATTATTACATTGCTTAGCGATGGAAGTTCTGGTCCCAATTGTGGTCATAAGTTGAGCACTACCTGTAAACATACCTGCATATGCAAAAGTGATACATAGTAATCAACAAGTTTAGTCACTAATGAAACTCAAACATGCATGTGATTAGCATTTAAAAATTAGCATGAATCAAGATGTATAAATTTGTGCAATTTTAATGCCCCCTTTTCCAGTTAAAATGTACATGGTTGCAATAATATTATTTCTTATTGGAAGTGTACACTATGCTACAACTGAGTTATAATCATTCAATTATGAATATGTGTGTAAAAGTGGCAGGAACATTGATTAATTAATAACTAATTAACTGTTTGGAGGAAGACATGTTTCTGTATTATTGTAACGGTGGGCTCATTTTGAAAATTTCTCTAAATAATTTTCAAATATTTTGACCAACATATTACTTCCCTCTTAAGCATCTTCTAAATGTATCATTAGAATTCTAATTTCTATTACTATCCACAACTTCTCATTTCTAACTTTGTACTTTATATAACAGCACAGATTTAAAGATGACCTACACAGTTCACCTTTAAATAAAAATTCAGGAGCCTTCCTTGAGCTTCTCAGATTGTGGATGCATGAATGAACTTCATTTCTGAAGTATGAAAAAGGAATAAAACCAAATACTTTTGGAATAAATAAACGATATTTAAACAATAGCATTTTCGTAGAAAATCACAAACACAATGAAACTTTTGATAATTATTATTAATTATAATAATAATTCAAATAGGAAGTCTAACTTCCTTATTATCTCTTAAAATGGTTTACAAAGTGTACAAGTTTTGAAAAATCTACAAAATGATATATAGGGTGCATATCAGGCCAGGAAATATAACGGAAACAGCACTGGTTGCTCTTTATGGTAATCTCTAGATCTTATAACACTGACCATGGTATCCATCTGAAATGACTCCAGGTTGGGGTGGTAGCACTGCATTATGCTGGTTCACTTTCTGTCTCTGGGACCATTCTCAGTTGATGTTGATTGGGGGCAAGAGGTCTCAACCCTTGATTTGAGGGGTCAATCAAGGGTCAGTACTTTATCTGTTCCTGTTTAACATCTACATGAAACCACTGGGGGAGATCATCTATCTCTCCTTGGGATACGAGATCATCGTTGATGATGTTTGGCAGTACATCTCTGACTATGGTGAGTTAACCAATGCTAAATCACCCTCTCTTGGTGCCTGAAGGATGTTGAGGTCTGGATGAGGAGCAACAGACTAAAACAGAATCCTGTTGAGACCAGAATGGGTGGTCTTGTAGAATTACCCTCTTTGATCATGGGTGAGGTTGCACTACCCCAGACCAATTCAATGCATAATCATAAACAAGACTCCCCATCATGTTGCTTTTCTAAAAGGCCCTAAAAACATGGCTTTGTCAGCAGACAGGGACCATGAATGGAGATGAAGCCAATCAAGTGACTGATTTGATTGTGTGGTTGCTGCCATAGGGCGGTATATCGTGTGTGTGTGTGTGTGTGTGGGAGGGTTATAGGTTTTATCTGGTGGGTTTTTAAATGTTATAAGCTACTTGGAGTCACCTATGTGTGAAATGGGCAGCCACAGAAATTTGTTAAACAAACAAACACTTATCAAATAAATGATGATATATGTGGACCAATTACATTATATTCTACAAACAGTTACAATTAACATTAATATTACCACACCTTAATGGCCAAGTCACAGTGTTCACTGGCAGTAGTGAGCTGTTCAATATGTCTGTCAACATCTGCCACAGACAAGTTACAGCTGCTCTTCTTTCTCCCACAGACAACATTCTCCAGTCCTGTCAGCACTCTCTGTAATTCAGAGTTCAAGTCACTACAGGTATCTGAAATAAAACAGAATTTGTCAGATTAGCATTGCAGAAGAGACTACCTCTTCATCTTTCTAATGGGAAGAAGAAGGGTGCAGACAAACGGATTCAATTTTTCCTTGAAAATACTAACATTCTAATCTTGCAACCTGCTCAGATACAATCTTCTTTAAGTCCCCCTTAAAGCTCATATTGCTCAATTTCTGTGTAAGGGAAATCAAGGTAGGTTTTTCCCCCCAGAACAATACAAATGGAGGTTGGTTGCCATTATGTTTTGGCTTATTTTTTTACTCTCAGCTCTGGGACTTCCTGATAATCTTCTATCCAAGTATTAATCAGATCTGGTTTTGTTTAGATTTTTTGAGACCTGCCAATCAGCCTAAAAGTTGGGAGTCTGATTTTCCACAACACAAGAAAACCATTAACCTGGTAGACCTCAATGGTAAGGTCATTCAGCCAAAAATGTGAATTATCTAAACAATATCACTGAAGCCAACAAATAAGGCAAACTGGATATATTCAGTGTTATATAATTATATTCTTCTAAGCAATCTTTAGCATGGCTCACTTATGTTTTATAACACTTTATAAGTGTCTGTAATACCAGAGCACTATATCCTCATTACAATTTGTTCAAGAAAGTGACATGATCTCTGTTTTTGCTTGTACCCCATCCCTAATTACATTTATTAAATTGAATAGTCAAAAGATGAATTGGTATAGTCCACCAACATAATGGTGGTACCATGTTTCCCCGAAAATACGACATGTCCTGAAAATAAGACCAAGCCTGCTTTTTGGGGTGGGCGTAAATATACGCCCTCCCCCGAAAATAAGTCCTCGTGAAGGTGTGGGCATGGCCAGCATAGGAGGCAGCCCTTCCCTTCCCCGGTCAGCTAGGGGCAGCTGGGCCCCTTAAATTGGACCCGCGAGTCAGCTGAGCTGATCTGGAGCTGACTCTCTGTTCTCTTCCCCCCTAGTGTTTTTGGCGCTTGCCCGCCTCCCATCCATCCCCCTTGCCTGCAAACTCCTGCCCCGCTTGCAAGAGGCGCCTGGCACCTCTTGCCATGTAGTGCCCAGCCAATAGACAACCCTCCCTTCGGCCAGGCAGAGCGCCATTGACCAACCAAACAGTAACAGGCCAGTCGGGCCAGCCGCCTGCTGCAGAGTCTTCCAACAGCCGGGGAACAGTCTTCTGGTAGCCACTGTTCTTGAAGTGCACGCCCCGCTCTATGCTTCCAGCTCCATGCGGGGCCTCTCTGCCCCG
The DNA here is from genome assembly GCA_032467955.1 of Pseudoxenodon macrops. Lineage (NCBI taxonomy): Eukaryota > Metazoa > Chordata > Lepidosauria > Squamata > Pseudoxenodontidae > Pseudoxenodon > Pseudoxenodon macrops. Next base: position 36,879 of record JANHFT010001585.1, read on the forward strand.
GTTGCCGGAAGACAGGGCAGCAGGTGGCTGGCCTGACCGGCCTCTTCTGTGCTTCCAGCAGCTTCTAGCTGGGGTTAACATCTCACGGTTCATCCCGCCCCACCTGCCACCCCCAAATTGCATCACTAAAGGAGGCGGGTTGGTAAACAAGGGGCAGGAGCCCTGCCATGCCCGGCGAGAGGGGGGGAGAACAGACGGCAAGGGGAGCTTAGCTTACCGTCCCTTGCTTAGCCACCCGCCCCCTTTAGCGATGCAATTTGGGGTGGCAGGTGGGGGTGTGGTGGGCCTTGAGACACGCATCTTACCTTTCCAGCTCCATTGCGTTCCTCGCCATTGTGAGAAGAGAAGCCTACTTAGCGGCCAACTTTGGTCCCTGGGAGCTCCTGGGTTGACTTGGGGTTTGGACACGGGTCCTCTGCTCCTCCTCACTTGTCCCTGGCGCAGCTGGACCCACATGGTCTGTCATTTTAGCCCTTTGTTCTTCCAGGCAGGCAGGATTGTTCGCTAGGGAACTCTGTTGCAGCAGCTCCTCTCAGCCACTCGTGAGTATGACCAAGCTGCAGCTGGGCAGTGACTCTGCTCCCCACTGCTGGTTCAGCGGATTCCTGGGGATCCTCGACCACAAGCTGGGTTGGACAGGCTGCTATGCCGGACTGAGCCGGGCAGTCAGCTATAAGCTCTCTGTGCTCCAGACAAGCAGAATTGCCCCCCTGCAGGTATCTTATGATTTGAACAATCCAAGGAAATAGGTCTTGTTTCTCCAGCACTTCTTTTTGCGTCTCCCCTGCTCGAAGGCTGAGTCAAAAGTGGGCACGAACAGGCAAGGGAGGCATGGCCAAAGAACTGATTGACTCAACCAAAAGTAGAAGAGAGGAGCACAACCCATTCCTTGGATTCTCTGCTAATCACAATTGAGAAACACCAATTCTGAAGTCACTATATATTGCTTATCTTACCATCTTCTGAAATGTTGACAGAATGTAATAAAATACAAGCAACATACAAAGGTTGAGATTACAAATTATAGGTTACGGGACTCTTAGACCTTGAATGGAAAGAAGAGGATTGATTTTCAGCAAATTGATTTGCATCCTCATATTTCAATGAAAATGAACAGTACTGTTAACATAGTGTACAAAATATAATAAAAGCATAATACAAATAGTATGAATCATTGGCAAATATAATATGAATTTTAAGAATCATATAACAAAATCTTTGAAAGTGAATATATTCTTCATCCCAACAGCTAAGCAAGCTAGATTTTCCTGAAATCACTAATATGCATCACTTTTTCTATAAGGTGGGCACTTTTGTACAAGGGATGCAAGGATCACCATGCATGTGCTCAATTTATTAAATTGAAAGCAACATTATTAATTTGCAAAGAAAGTCCAGGTATATGAACTGTAGATCTGAGATGCATACCAATCCACTATGGTTAGATCCTTTAAGTTCACTATATTTCAAAATCATTTAATGTGAACTGGCACAGAGCATTTTTCACTTGGGTATTTAGGCTATCACTAAATATATTTATTTTTATTATAATTTACTAGCTGCCAACTCTGGTGTACTCTGGGGAATATACAAAACTGGGAAAATGTAAAAACAACCAAAAATATTGAATCAGACAGCTCAGACTAAAATAATCCAATAGACAGCAAAAACAACAAAACAGAGACCATTCAACAAATAACAAATATCAACCATAGGCTTAGGAGCAGAGACAGTTTTCAAAGCTTTCCAGAACCCCAAGAGAGAGGGTACTATCCTCAAGTGTGGGGTTTTGCTGTTAGAGGGTGGGGGCCAAACAAAGACATGTGCTTCCTACTTTTTACAAGATGACAATGTTTAATGGACAGGACCTGGAACTTACCTTTTCTGACCAGGCAGAAACAGAGTTTCTTACCACAGCTCTGGAGATGATCCTATGGTCCAACTTCCCAAGTAGGAAATGGGTCACCCTAAATGGAGCTACCATGTAACTAGCAGCAGTCATAATAAGGGTGGATATTTCACCACCCTTATAGACATGATCTAGACCTGAATATGGATTCTTACTTGTGCTCAGTCCAATTCACACATGCTCCTTCTCCAGTGACACTTTAGGCATTGCTTCTGGTGTTTCATCTCTTGGAGCTCTTTGAAAAACCAAGGAGAACCCCAATTTGCTACATAGGATGAATCCAGTCCAGGGCTCTTGTTACATGCCTATTTGAGGCTGTACATAAGGCCGCAGCTAAAGTGTCTGACAGCTCCTTCGACAAAACATGTGTGTGTGTGTGTGTGTGTGTACATACGTACATATCTGTGTGTGGATGGAATATTACTATGCAATATTAAGTCAACCAAATCCATGTAAGCAGGAATCTACTACACTTGACAGGACCTAAAGTGCAGATGTACAAAAAGGCCTCAGAGACATAATGAGACAATACATAGTGACAGGGTGTAAGACACAGGCAGGAACAGCATATACTGAATGGCATAACCAAGTAGTGGCATTGTGTCCAGGAAGATCTGTACAATGAATAGGCTGGCACTTTCAAATCGAGATGGGAAATTCCACAGAAGGTTGTAGAGAATAACAGAACTAAAATCCTGTAGGACTTCCAGAGCCAAATGGACAGGAAAGTATTAGCCAATCAACCAGACATCATGATAGTAGACAAGGACCAGAAGAAAGTGGCGGTGATAGATATAGGGTACCAAATGACAGCAATATCAGGAAAAAAGCTAGAGAAGTATCAGGGCCTAAAGGACCCAAAACTGAGGAAGATACATACCAGCCAAAGAAGTGAGAAGGAAATTTGCTAGCTTTTGCCTTTAAAACCCTTCATGGTTTGGGGCTGGGACCATGGTACTTATGGAACCATCTAACCCCAGTTGTTTCTACCCATCCTATCTGATCTGACAGGAAGGGGTATTGTCAGCTGGGGAGTATTGTCTGGTGAGGCTCAGAAGAAGAGTCTTTTCTGCCAAGGTACCCACCTTTTGGAATATCATTAGATTGGCCCCATTCCTAGGGCCAATCTAACTTAACTTTTTTTAAGGGCTTGAAAACTTCACTTTGTGGTGTGTGTGTGTGTGTGTGTGTATTGCATTGCATTGCATTGCATTGCATTGCGCAGTGTACACAAATACAGAATTTTGTTTCTGAAGATCTAATGTTCTTGTCAGGCCAGGAGATTATACAGTCACATTTAATGTGAGTTATCTGCAGGAAAAATTCACTAGGTTTCATATGCCCATAAACTGTGTAGCAGTAAAACATTAATAAGCATATCAGTATCTGTTTGCCCATAAAGATGCTGGGGGGAGGGGGGGAATTATCATACTGGGAAACCTGCCAAAAATGTAGAAAAAAAGGAAGCAAATGATGAAAGCTAAAGAAACAGAAAAATAACTTAGGGCAAAAATTTAAAGCAGCAAGGGAAGAATAAAATTAAAGGCTTAGCTGTTTTATTAGAGTGTCAGATTCTGCACACTTTACAGATTGATTACCCGGTGGTTCTTTTTTAAACTCAAGAGTTAGGGCCAAATACAGCTCCTCTGGGAATGCATTCCGCAGCACTGGAATTAGGCAGAAGATCCTCTCGTGCATGTCAGATAAATAAACCTCTGGCAGTGAAGGTATTTTCAGAAAGGCATCTCTTACAGATTTTGAGCCAGTTTGTAACAGGAAAAATTCCTCAGAATAATAGGCCTTGTATCTCTTAGGTTATCCTAAAGATCAACATTAAATTATGAAACAAATTTTATCGATGATTGGAACAGAAAGGACTAAAGGACTAAAACAAGAAATGACTAGAATTTATAGAATGGAGAATTAAAATTATGTATGTAATTACAATAGACCGAAAGTGGTAAGACAAATCTAAAAGCAATACAGATAGAAGTAAGATGTCTTTATACTTGTAAATACTGAATAGACCAAATGTAAGTAAGTAAGGTTTATATGATACTTATCTTATATCTTAGTATGTATGGCAAAGCCAGGACAGTTAAACTGTGTCCAATATTTTATTGTGTGTTTTAATAAGATTTATAAAAAAAAGAAAAAACATTAATGTATGGTAAACAAATCAATTAAGTGCAGACCTTTTAGACATCACCATATCATTACCATATCATAATCGCCACCATTATCATAATCTGGCAAAGCACTCAGAATCCTGGTGGTTTACAAAATGATAAAAGACAGTAGAAAACCCATAGTAAATAGAAATGATTACAGTAAACAATCACTATAACACCACAAAACCCCTAAACTCGTTGAATCTATTAAGAATAGCAGTTATAAAAAGCAGACAAAAAACTAAACACTATATAACAATGACAAAAAACATTACATTCCAAAAGCTCAGTAGAAAAGTTCAGACTTCATTAGCTCCGAGAAGACCAATATTGGCACTGTTCCAAAGAAGTATGATCAAAATGTAAGGCTTTCTAATTTCAGCCTTCTGGGCATTACCAAGAGCTCCTCCTAGATCTTTTTGTTGGCGTGTGCCGAATGTGCGTGTGTACACCTGCACCCATAATGCAATGCACGTGTGACTCTCCCGCGCCCTGCACATATGGATGTGACCCCTGTGCTCCTCCATGCATGCGTACACCCCCCGTTTTGGGCCTAGAAGGCCTCCCTACAGCCTCCTGGGAGCAAAAACAGGCCGCCGGGGGTGCCAGCCCCTCCAACTTGTTTTGGGCCTAGTAGGTCTCCTTGCACTTATAACCTATAATGCGATGCACGTGTGACCCCCCTGCGCTCCCCCGTCTCCCGCATGTGCCCTACCCCCTGTGCGTGCATGGCAGAGATCTGAAAATCAGCTGGCTGGTGGGAGGCGCGCACGCATGTGCGTTAAAACTGAGCTGGGGCAACGGTTCAGATGCCCACAAAGAGCTCTGTGTGCCACCAAAATGGTCCTAGATGGATCTTCTGAGACAGTTTGATACCTAAATCCTGACTAAAAAGAGGACAGATAATCAATTTCCTTTAGAGTGTTTTGCTATGCTTACAATTCCCCCCAAAAAGGAGTAGGTGATAGCTGACAATTTTGTTGACTTAAGAAGATGAAACGGAAGTTTCAAGACTTCTAGCACTGACATCTACAGAGAAGCATTAAGCAAATTCAGTAGGTCACATTAACTCATCCAAGAGCCAGGAGGATCATGAGTCAAATACATAAGTGATAGGGGTCATGCCACAGAAAATCCTTCTTGATTCTTCACTTTACAGGCCAAAAGGAGCTCCAACAAAGTCTGACAACTCTCTAGTCATCTCTGATTCTTTCTAGGAGTCAAAACTTTGCAAATCCAAGTAAAATCACAGAGGCTAAACATGTGGTCTTGGTCCATGTCTCCAAGGAAATAATTTACTAGCCTAAACAATCATCTGTCAACAAGCCATCAACATAACTGGGAAGAGAAATAATGACATTTTGCCTTCCTTATTGCCATAGCATAAACTCAGTTTTGGAATATATCCTTGTGTACATGGTCAGTCAGATTCACTTTTGGACTTTCTTCACTATTTTCTAGGCTTTTTTGACACTTCATCACCTGGAACTTTCCCTGAATGGTAATTTAGTTGTTGTATATACACAAACTGTATCTTCTAGACATTTTTTCAAGAGCAATTCCATGTATAGTGTTTTGCAAAACTTATGAATAATTTTCACAAGCCCTAAACAGTTACATATTAGCACACTAGCCATCCATACAGTGCATGCCAAAGCCACTACCTGTGAACCTAATAAAAGTTGAAGATCAAGGATGATTTCCATATAGTGAACTTGCTATTTTAGGAGAAGTACAACCCCATTCAAACCCCCCCCCCCAAATTTACT
>JANHFT010001585.1:50416-73747 GCA_032467955.1 Pseudoxenodon macrops
TGATGTGTAAAATTTATATGTGGAAATGAAATGTGAAAATCAATTTTATGGAAAATAAAAAACTTTATACAAAAAAAAAAGATCTACTCTCAGGGATCACTCTCATTTTTCCCCTCATTATTCCTTTGCTAGTGTGTGTGTGTTTTACTTTTAAGAAATGCATTATCTCACAATATTAATTGGCAGTATATAAATGAACAGAAAATATACCAAGTTAGAAAAATCAGTACTTTCTTTCATAGAAGGCTATAACCAGGAATCACTTTCAGTAGCATCTCTCTTCGGGCGTGCTAAAATTAATACAGGTAGTAGTCCTTGACTTATGACCACAATTGGGCCCAAAATGTATTGCTAAGTAAAACATTTGTTAAGTGAGTTTTGCCGTATTTTATGACTTTTCTTGCCACAGTTGTTAAGTGAATCATTGCAGTTATTAAATTAGTAGCCCGGTTGTTAAGTGAATCTGGATTTCCCATTCACTTTACTTGTCAGAAGGTTGCAAAGAAGCATGATCCTGGGATACAACAATTATCATAAATCTAAGTCAGTTGCCAAGTATCTGAATTTTGATCATGACCATGGGAGTGCTGCAATGGTTAGAAGTGAGAAAAATGGCCATAAGTCACTTTTTTCAGTCCTATTGTAACTTTGAATGGTCACTAAATGGACTGTTGTAAGTTCTAGAATTACATGTACTTTAAAAACTGCAGAAGTCATTATTTTATACCTTATAAGAAAATGTATTGTGCTGACATATTGTACATAAACTATTTACAAGTACTTCACTAATGCATTCCAATACAAATAGATTGTATTGTAAATATATAGTTCAAGGTCTTTCTCCTTCCTAAGAAAATATTTAAGTTTAACTATTCAACTACAATTAAAGGCAGTAATGGAAGACTTTGGATGCCCACAGAATTCCTTCAAAGATGCCTAGATTTAATTGGTTGAGGATTTTCCTTTAAGAGGATAGCAATTATTTGTGATCAAATACTTGCTGTTTATGATCAAAGGAAAACATAAAATTATTACTTGCTCTTCATGTAAGTGCACAACTATTCAAACTATCAAAACTAAATTCAAATGAGAAGTATTAGTTTATTAGGAGAACCAAGAAATATTCCAAACATGCCAGAAGTTTGTTTTAAGTTGAGATCAAAGCTATATATTTATTAAAGAAGAGAACTAAATTCTAAGTAGCAAAGTAACTGGCACACAAATTAAAATACATGATAATGAAATATTGGTTAATGCTCTATGAATATGTTAATTACTGGGAACATTACACTCCAACAATAATTAGCCTTAAGCAAAAAAACAATTACCATGATGTTGAAGACATGTCTTTTTTGGTTAGAAGGATAATTTGTTTGCTTGCTTTGTCAACTCTCTGCAATTAGTCATTCATTTCAAAACTTGAATTACTTCTTTCCTGGTGAATGAGCTTTTCACCATATTAAAACTGAACACACAAGATGCAATGAATTTGAAATTTATTCTGTTTAGCCAAATTGGATTAAATTCAAACTAGGACGTTATGTTAGCTTTTTTTTTTGTGTGAAAATAAACATTGCATACTTGTTATATATATATACATGCAATTTCCTTCATTTAAAGGAAAGACTAATCAGTCTTCTTTAATTTTCATTTTATAGAATCTATTTAAGGAATATATTTTTCAAAATTAATTTAGTTTTAAAAGAAATCTGTCTAATTTAACATATTTCAGTTTAATATGCTCCTTTTCTTTAAAACATATGCAGGCTAATACCCTGCCTCATGTTAATATTAGTATTTCTAAGTTATCGTATTTTACGGAGTATAACGGGAGGGGGAATTCTGCCTACCAGGTATTCATCTGGCTAGTCCTTAGCCTGGTCAGCTTCAGCACATTAGTTCGCTTGCTGGTTTTGAGGTTGGGGCTGTGCTTCTAAAGCACAGCTGATCCTTGGAGGGAGAAGCAATTAGAAAAGCAGGTAAAGCGCGGAAGGGATAAGAGAAGGCAGCAGCTGTTCCTGGTAGCTATTTTAGGCACTGTGCGTTGTGTGTTTGGAGACTGAAAATGCCCAGTTCCTAAGAAGTTGGGGTCCCCTGCTCTAGATGTATTGGTTGTACAGACCAGAGGTGGGCACTGAATCTTCTTACTGCTGGTTTGCTCAGGGTCGCACCTCAAGCACGCGCGCAGTGTCCGAGCGAGCACATGCATGGCAGTCAAAACCTAGGTTCTGCGCATGCTCAGAAGCAAAATCCAAGATGGCGGTGCCCATGGACCCACCAACAGAACCGGCTCCGTGACATCAACACAGAGTTACTACCTACTCTATAGAACCGGATAGAACCAGTAGGAACCCACCTCTGGTACAGACTCAGAATTGTGAAGTTCAACACATCTGGAAGACTCTGCTATGGAAAGTTGTATTACAGCAAACAGTATGACTCCAGACTGAAAGCTATTTATGTAAGGTTATTTAATAAGTGTATGGCATATGTAAACATTTCAAGTCAAACACGTTACGATATCAATGATCTAATACATTGTCTTAATGAGAGCATATTAAAGTCTGCATGACCACTAATGTTTCAAGAAATATATATCAGTTTTGGTGTTTTTTTTCTTTTCAGCATCTAGCCAGGATGGATTTTTTATATGTTTAATGTTTGGTTTTGTTTTTTTTTTTGTTGTTGTTACCGTTGGATGTATGTTTTTGTTTTTTCTGTTTTGTATTTTATTCCTATTGATAAGACATAATAAATATATACATTAAAAAAGAAATATCATATATGTGACATTCTGGGCACAGCTAACTGCTATGCTATTTAAATTTATTTTTGAGAACTATTAAGTATACATAATAATAGAAGTATTTTGAAATATGCTGAGTTAATCAAAGCTCTCGCTACAAAAACCTAGTTTTCTAGGTATTAATTTAGCCATTGTTGACTTTCAATCACATCACAATCCTATTTTAATTTATAGTTATTACTTATCCTTCTAATGACAGATCAGATAAGTTTGCTTTTCTCATTAAGCAAAATGCAAGAAATTATACAAATTACACAAACTTTTACTCTCCATACACGCCTCCGCTAAGGAATTAACTTGGGATGCTAACAGTATGTGTGCATAGTAATTCTCTCATGGTTTCACACACAATCTAAAATTTGGCTTTTTTCCAACTTTCATTCTGTTTTAATCAGTGCTGCCACAATACCTTGATAACTATGGTAAGAAATCCTCTGTGAATAAAAGAGTTGTTATAATTCAAGTTATGTTAATATTTGTCTTAAATCTTCTCACTGTTAGTTCTCTCATATGAACACTGATTAACAATCCTCCATTTTTTCTGGCCTTTTGGTAATCTGAATGGGTGACTTTGTTCCCTTGTACAACAAATCAATTTTGCAAAGTTAAGAGATTTATATTCTAAGGATTACAGTATGTAGAAAGGGAAATCGTTTTTGGGTATAAAGAAAAAAAACCATTAAAAGGAAATTAAGAAATAATAAGAAATCTTCCTTCCTTCTAAAACATTTATAGCGTAAAATAAGCATAGATTTATTTGCTATCAAGATAGGCTTTCACAGAATTCTAAATGACAGTGTGTAGGGTTTGTCACACACCAATAAAGATTTAAGCATAAGTTAAACACCTCTACATTTGCTAGTTAAACATTCTTAAAATTAAGAAGAATTAATCAAATACAGTTTGCTTTTTCAAGTCATTATTTCAGATACTTCCAAAAGTGGCAAGGATAAACTGGTCTAAGTTGATTATATAACCCACAAATGGATGTAGAAATGTTATTTTAGTTAAGCTAAATGAGAAATAAGGCTTTACCCTATTGCTTATAAAAATAATATCTTTTGAACTAATATCTATTTGATAAATTATACAAACACACAACACTTTACACAGAATAAAGAAAAAATAGCAAGCAGCAATGATATTTTCCCTTTTAGCTCAATTTTTCAATAGGAAAATAATGATTTCAAGTGGTGAATATTGTCAGTACTCCTTTGTTTGCATTAATGAATTTTAGAGCAATGCCTTTATTTTTAATAGAAGAATTAGATCTTTTGATGCAAACTTTATAGCATATTGAAGCTTCAACAATGCAGTGGTTAACTATCTTTTTCTTTAAAATATTCATAAGTACAATATGATGTAAGAAATCCTAGAAGGAAAAATGGTAAACTATTTTCACAACCTTGGCAAAAAAACTAGTATGGATGCAAAGAATAGGTTTCAACTTAACTGTAGGCCTTATTCACATTTCTAAGATACTCTATAGTTATCATTATAACTTTCATCACTGCATATATTTTAAAAAAATACTTCCACTATTACCGCTTAAAAACTTATAAAAAATTGAATTATTTGCAAATTTTACTTTTATACTTATAATTACCACTAGAATAAATCATAATCCAATAGAAAATATTAGATATGAGTATCAAGCTTTAAGTTATTAACAGATAATTGTCCTCATCCTTCCTGCCTTTCCTAACTATCCTTCCTAACATTTAGCTGCTCTCCTCCCTTCCCCTGTTTTAATTTCAATAGGGATGTGGGTCTAATCATAGGCAAATTTCTTTAGCAATGTAACAAAGCTCAAAAAGTTCATAAAGCCATGACTATATATAGGGAATCCTTAATGAGCAAAGAGATTTTAATTTCCTCATCTATATTTGAGCAGAGAAGGTTAAGGATTATGCGTGCATGGAGAATAAATTGTAAGCAAGGACAATTTGTAATAATGTATGTTATTATTAATCACATGATATATCTATTAGAGCATCAGTGCTAACTTCCAATTTCCTAAGGCAGCCACATGAGATATTCTTAATGTTAATCTTATTCTGGCATGAAATAAAGAATGAATGGCACCACAAGAATACCCTATAATAGGAACTGAAGCATATCATCAATAGAGCTTTAAAATATTTATTAAAACAAAAATAATTAAAAAAAACTTTCTGGTCGTTATTATAACTAGAAAAGGTTTTTCACACCATTTTTAAAAGTTATGAATCATAACATTCAAAAGGGAATTGTAATTTAAAGTATCTTTCCACTATTATGATAAATTGAATGAATTTCAATATGATGCCCTTTTAAAACGGTACAATGATAATACATTGAGCTATAACTGGTTCAGTTATACAGTAGGTGATTATAATTTCAAAATCATATCACTTAAAAAGAGAGAATAAAACTTAATTATCTCTGTTATTTCTTTTACTGCTTTGGTAACATTATAGCTTTATTTGCCATATAAGCAGGAAGTTAACCTAATCTATCACAACAATTGCCACCTAATATGTTTCCTTATTAAAAATCAAGATTATAATTTTCTGTATACTTGTTATCAATTTTTTTTGTTAAGAATTAGTGCAGGAGGAGTGAAAGGCAACTGACAGGGCCCAGGAAGAAAATCTTTGCAGTCATAGCACTCCACCCTCTGAAATATCATTCCCTCAGACACCAGGTTGGTCCCTTCCCTGTTGGCTTTTCATAAGGCCTTGAAGATGTGGCTTTGTGCTGGAAACTGGGTGCTCTAGAGAAGGGCTTCCAGTTTGGTTATGTTGATTGTTTAATTGGGACTTTATAATTTTTTCTGCTGCTATGGGCTTTATATTATTTGCATATATTTTTATCAGGTTTTTTATTTTGTTATCTGCCCATAGTTGTGAATATGAGATGGATAACCATATAAGTCCACTGAATGAATAAGAAACAATAACAAATGGAATTGCATTAAGAGCTTATTGTTGTAATTTGGTATGGATCTTAGTTTGATTTGCAAAGTCTTACATACATAGATGATACTGAATAAAAAACTATTAGCCTTCATTATTAAAATGTTTCTCTCCATATATTTTGCATACTCTGTACATGTAGTTTTACCATCTATTGATAAAAGCGTATGATTTGGACGACAAATTTATGTAACGCTAAAGAGTTTTCTTGTCCAACTAGAACTGAGTCATAAAAAGCGGGAAGATGAGCAAGGAGGCAATTTTTATATGAGAGCAGACTCAGTCCTAATTGGCTAAGACGGAGTTAACCCATTCCTGGGTGCTGGATCCACCTCTCTATGGAGAAGCAATGGATCAGAGTAGTTGGTAGAATTAATATGGACTACTCATAAATAATACTCATTTATAGTCAAGAGTGTATGATGCCTTAATGTTTTAAGAATAGACAGCTCTGGAAGATGTAAGAAGCTAAAGAAAGATATTAAGAATAATCTAATGCCAAAAATGATCAGCAAACACGGTATCATGTTCCCTGGCAAAATCTGGACACTGCCAATTTACCAACAACTCTATGGTGGATTTTTGGAAATGCAATCTTGTTAGAGTAAAATACCTTTTTCTCTATCATTACAGGGCTCCTGATCTACTATGGAGCAGAGTTTTATCTATGAGCCCTCATGCAACCTCTTCTCCAGCATTGGCATGGAAATTACTGGAATGAGTGTTACTGCTTCTCAATCTTCCGGGTTATCGCAAACAAAACATGTCCTGTTTCTGTTATCAATAATATTATATTCTCCAGTAACCAAAAGATTGTTGACAGACTGTCAAGGCCTCAAGTTTCTTATTCCTATTATAAATAGTTAAGAGTTTTTAAAAATGAAATTTAAATTCTGTGTTATGTATTAAATGCTAAAGACTTAGAAAGAATGTCCAACACTTACAGGTGGCTTGCAGTTATACTTAAGATATTCAGAAATGATTTGAATGTTGGGCAAAGGTTTTATGAAATGACCAGGATATGAACTGGGGAAGCATAATACATAATTCAGTCACTGGTGTTAAAAACTAAAGTCTGGAAGAATGTATATTTAGAAAGAGAAATTGTTTTCATGAAACCGAAGTATTCGGCAGTATCTTGTTAATAAATACACTTATCATTGTACCTTATAGTAGTTCCTTGCAGTCGATCTATTTTCTTATTTAGCTCTGCAATAATGCTATGAAGCTCTGTGATCCGTTCCTCATAACGAAGCGTTGTACGCTCTTGAACATCTTCATGCTCTCTCATTAGGTGAGATTGCTCACACTAAACAGTGTAAAAAAACATTTAGAGGTCATATGGAAGCAATATGGAACATGAGACATGATGTTATTTTACAACCTGTCATCTTCCCAAGCATATAAAAACTGATAATTAGGTTTAGATTAGTTAAACTGATTAACAAAAAAATACCTTCAAGGATTATTATAAGCCATAATAATACTATTTTTTGTCTGAATCTTTTGTGAAATTATTTGTCTTTGTTAAAAATAAAAAAGCACCAAATGAAGTTTAGGAAGGTATTTAAAACCCTGTTCTGTCTCCTGGGGCAAAATGAGGAAAGTTCCAAGCTGGTCAGATACAGCATATTTTATTTCTGATTGCCATTTAATTGTTTTAGTTTTCTTTTGTGGTATCTGTTATTTTTATTTTGTATTTTTATTTAATGATTTTTGTATACCACCCAGAATCATATAGTTTGATTTGGGTTGTCATATAAATGTACTAACTAAATAAAACAAAGTTAAACCACTGTGCACAGTCACTGCACAGGGATAATGTATTCTCATCACCACAATATAATTTACAGTAGGTAACTGAAACTATAAATCTTAAAATGCTGTTAAATTACAATTTTCAGAACTTTTGGATCACACTTTACTCTTCTTGCACAGTACTAGTTTCAAACAACCTCCTGCTATAATATCATGTGCATTTCCTGTTCCAGTAAGCGGTAAAAAGGTTGATTTCTGAATGGTTTGGATCTGCAAAAAAAAGGTGGCCATGACATCTGGATGTCATTCCTACTATAAAGAAAAGAGGAAATCTGTTCAGCGTGTTTGCTATAAAGAAGTGTCCCGCCTGGTGAGATGGACCATACTTAAATTATTTTTGGCTATATACCAATCTCAAATCTAATACTAAAGAAGAGGAAGACTCCTACCAAAAACATTGATCTGGAACATTACTGATGGCAACTTATGTAAAACGTTATATATATGAATCACAGAATTTGGAATGAAAACCCCATCAGTTTTAGGATATTGATACAACAACTTAATGGGTCCTCTCATTTTAGATATAAAACCTTATAGTAACATACTGTAGCTTCATTACAATGGAAGACTGTACCCTCTGTAAACTCAACTAATTATGGGACTAAATTTAAATTTTAAGTGATGAAAGTTTCATAGGAAGACTGAATCATTACATTACTCAATGTATCAATCAAATTATTCATGATAATTTGCAAGGTCTGTCATTTCTAAGGAAAAGAGGATGTTAGTTTTCCACTTAAGTCATTTAGAGTAGGAGCAAAGCAGAAAGTAGGAGCAAAACTAGATGCAAAAACTTTTCCTCTATTTAGAGTAGCTGGGATAATGCTTTAATGACAATGGGTTGATGAGAATGATTAATAATCCTGATATGGCGATAATCTTCACATATCTGTTGGGTTTAACTGAATGCAAAATACATATTCCATTATTTTGCGGTAAAACAACCACTGCCTGAAAACTAGACCAGAAATCTAAGCTAGATAATTGTGCAAGCCATAACATACTGTAACTACCCCATTAACTTCACTGGAAATCAATTCATGTTTTTTTATGGAACTGTCAACCTAAATCATTTAAAGAAGTTACTCCATACTATTTTCTCACTCTTTTATCACAGCAGCAAATATTTCAGACACAAATTTCACAATATAACATTATAATTAATTGAACAATTATTTTTAATACTTGGAAATAATCAGAATTTAGAAAACTGATATTCGTTATGTTGTATATTAAAATATTCATAGCTACATATACCAGCTATTTTTTTAATGATAGTACTATAAATCATTAAAAATACTGAATTGCATATTACTAGAAGATCGAAGATTATTAAATGCTTTTTTAATTAATAAAGAAGTATTGAAGAGTATCTGTGTATAATGTTTAATAGAGTTCAAGTGTCTTCTCCTTCCAGGATGTGGATGACCGCATCCCCTCTATGCTACTCTTGCAATTCTTCTAATTTGGAGAAATCCAATTATGTACATGGTTACTGTAGGTGCTGCTTTGTGATATCTTACTTGTTTTCTATTGTTCCTTTTAACCAAGTCCATTATATAGAGATGCATCTATGACTCAAATATTTAAGCTTTTGATGGTCATTATGAACATTTTCCCCCTCTACCATCTCTAGGATTTCTAAGCTTTGATCTTTTGTTACTCCAAGGGATTCTCAAAATTCTCCTTAAAACCGTATTTCAACAGCTTTCAGACTGTTCTTAGTCTCCTTGGACATTTTCCATGTTTCACAATTATAAAGGAGAATTGACCAAATATAATTTCTAATCATTCTAATTCTTCATTTTAAATCTATTTTCCTTGAGATTAGAATATTTTTAATTTCTAAAACAGTATTTCTGGCAATTTTTATTTGCCTCTTTACACCACCACTTTTTTTCTCAGCTTCTAAGTTTAAGTTTCCAAAATTGTCAATTTTTTTGTCTTGCTAAAGAAAGGTATACTTATTATTGTTTTTATTTTACATCTTCACTGTTTGTATTAAAATGTAACCTACACTTTTCACTATTCTCAGGCTCTTTAATTCCCCTCTTTTATTCCGTTAGGAGCATAGTACCATCTATATATCTTAAATTATATATTATATATTGATGATCAGGGTTAATTCATTAAATATTTTTCAGTATAGGCACTGAATATGCCTCTAGTGCTCTTCCTTCTGGATTAACAACTTCTTTGAAAACTTTCCTTCAGTCCCAAACAAAATTGTTCCCAGTACAGGTATATTATAATCCTCCTTAGAATTAATAATTATAGCTAGTATATGATCTTCAAAAAATAATTATCTGGTGGTGTAATGATCTTACTGTACACTTGCCTTCTTGATATCGTAGTTTCCCCCTATTAAAAAAACAAACCCAGATTTCATACTGAAAGGAGTGAAGTAATCATGACTTGTACTGACACCACCATAGATATAATGCATACTAGAAAACTACACAGATAATTCAAGGCAGACTAACAAACTACAATGAAAATGTAATTAATGTAATAATTTGTGATTATTATATTATATTAATACTAATCAAAGAATACACAATTCTGGTGGATGTATTAACTCCTGTCCAAACTGAGTAAGGATTTCTTTTTTGGTCTTCCAGCTATTATTGCTAGCAGATAGTCTTCAGTAACTTGAAACAAAGCCCTAGATTAGAAACCAGGAGACTGTGAGTTCTAGTCCCACCTTAAATATGAAAGCTGGCTGGATGACTTTGGGCCAGTGACTCTCTCTCAGCCCAACTTACCTCACCAGACTGTTGTTATGGAGAAAATACAAAGAGGAAGGAGTAATAAGTATGTCTTAATACTTAAGTAGCAAGTAGGAGCTCGTTGCAGTGCACAGTGGGTTATTCAACCCAGCAGTCAAGCTTTGTCCACATCAACATTCAGTGTAGATTTTTGCTAATAAACTGGTTAGCAGAGAATGATGCCCATGAAAAAGAAATAGTTCTTTAATTTTGTGAGCAAATTTGTCAAGTGAGGAAGAGCCAAGATCAGGGCATTACAATTGCAGTTTGCTTGTATTAGACTACAGATTATGGCCTCTAGCAGTAGAAAAGCTGTCATTGGAGAAAAGAAACTCAGCTGAAATTGCAACATAACATTCCAACTGAGAACAGTCAGACGTTTCTGCTATAGGACAATAAATCACCCCCAAAGATGGGAAGAGAGAAACCTAGTCAGCAGCTCAGGTATTAGTGCTTCTAATGGAGGAAACCAAGATCTCTCTAAATCAAGTGGCAGTGATATAAAAACCATTTACAAGATATAGAAAAAGGTTAGGGGAAAAGAAAGAGGGGACTTTGCAAAGTTCATGGACAAGAAGAATTTAAATGGCAAGTTAGCCCCAAATATATAGTGACAACAAAACAAGGAAGCCAAATTTTAGTTTCTCAAATTAACAAGTATCCTAGTCAGGTTTACCTTTTCTAACATAGTCTGGGAAAGCAGTCAAAGGTGAATCTGTAGGAGACAGAGTTAGGGGGGAAGAATGAAGCAGCGAATTAGTTTAAAGTCTTTATGTAGTCAAAAGACTCAGACGAAGTTGAACCCCTTGAATGCTCTTGAACCCTACCTAGTTTTACCCAGGGGCATAAGAAGATTCTTATGTATAGGGATGAGCAATAAAGCAATAAAATGAAACTTTTATGTGTAGACCTGATTGTTTGTGTCTGACATTATCAATTCAGAGATAAATAGGTAGTGGATGAACAATTCCTAAAAAGAAACTGAAAGTTAAAATTTATTTTCTTCACACCTTTGTAGCATTAAAGAAAAAATGCTACTCACTAGCAGCCACTCAAGTATTTCCTGAATATTTTGTACCACCCTAAATCTATAAGGAAATATTTGTTCTATAATCTTACTGATATAGCCTAATTTTGCATTTGACTTTGTTTTTTTTACAATGCATCACATTGCTACTCACCTTTTTTTTCATAACTGTTATTACCAAGCCAGGTATTTCCATCCTTTACTTGTGGCTTCATTTAGTTTCCTAAGTGAAGAATTTTGTATTCATCTTTACTGAATTCATTATGTTATCTTTCAGCCCATTTCTTTAATCTCTCATGATTGTTTTGAATTGTACTTTTGTCTTCTTTGGTATTAACTGTCCTATTCTACTTTGTATCATCTGACATTTGTTTCCTTCTACCAATTCATCTAAGTCATTACAATACTGTTTTAAGACTCAAGGATCAGGTTCCAGACTTGTGGCATCACACCCAATATCACTCCAATATGATGAAATAGTCTTCAAGTGCAATTTTGAGATTGTTAGTGTATGCTTCAACTTGTCATGTCATCTAATCCAGCCTTTACCCAGTCTGCTGATCAAATATTTCTGTCCTTTTATCAAATGTTTTGCTAAAATAAATGTATAGTATATGTATAGTGCTACAATCTATTAAGAAAGCTTAATACCAGAAAGTAAAACACAGCTAGTCTAGCAAGACACTACAGAAATCCATGCTGAATCCTGATAACTGTTTTCAACTTATAAATCAATTAATTTTTCTATGAAAAGAAATTTTGCTTCAATGGGTGAGCAGCTCAATAAATATGCATACCCTTTTGAACTGAATGTACCACTTCCATGGTATGAAAAATTTTGGTCGTATTTGCAGGAATTTTGTTTTTCGTAAACTGTACAAACTCTTTGAATAGGGCAATAATTTGATTATGTATCATGTTCTTTTGTTTAGAAAAATAACACAATTTTTCCAATTGTCTCTAATATCAAGAAACTACTGTGATAGACTTTGTTACGTTCATCTGTGAAAAGTCACATTTGATGCCTCTGATGCAACAACAATTCTTTTGATTGGTTTAAATGCTTGAGGTATTGAGTCAAGGCCATTTTAGTAAGTTGAATAATGACTAACCTGGGCTTTTGTCAATTTCTTTTCCAACAAATCTCTTTCTCGTTCTGTTTGCAGTAATCGCTTATTAAGATCAACGATGTCGCCTTTCAAAGATGCCAGGGCTGCTAAGTGGAACTGTAACATATAAACAAAATGGAGCTAAAATTAAATGCAATCAATAAAATATGTCCTGGTTGAGACAATGGAAGTGGTATAAATCATATATACATTTTCATAATTTGGAATTTGAAATGAATAAATAGACCAAATAATTTCAGATTATTCAAATAATTCTACTTTGTACATTTCCAGCATTAATATTTAATACATTTTATTTTTTTAATTTTATAATTCATTTATTAACCAAAGTCCTACTCTGCCACAATTTAGGGACTTTTGAAAGCTGACATTGGTTACAAAAAGCAAGTAAAACATTCACTGATAACAGCAACACAAATGTTAAAAAGCAACACCACCCAAACACAAAACACAATAAAAATAAAAAAGTAAATATCGCATAATAAACTTAGGAAAAGTCTTTTGAGTAACTCCATCTTTAAAAGCTTCTATAACATCAATGAGGAGAGTAGCCTTATTAAAACTAGGAGGCCAATCTACATAATTGGTTCCACTAGAGAAAGGTAGCACTTCTAACTTTAGCCTCCCGGACCTTCCAAAAATGTGGGATAAGTAATAGTTATCTCTGCTTGACCTAAGTGATGGAGCCAATAATGGCTAGAGCAGACTGCATTGCACCTAAGCAACAAGCCATAAAGTGATTGAAAGGTTAAAACTAACACCTTAAACTGTACCAGGAAACCAACCCGAACAAACACTCAAGTTCTTGACAATCAAGGAATAACTTGATGCAACAGAGAACCCTGATATACCCACATCAGCTCAGATTTACTAAGATTCACCTTCAGCTATTTTTTTCCAGCCAGACCCAGATAAATTTTAGGCACCAGAAAAGAACATCAACAACAATGATGTACAACTGGGTATCATCACCATTCTCATGATACATTACCCCGTTGGATGACATCAAGCAGTAACACCCACTCAGAGGCCACTTACACAATCATTACTTCCTCAATGTCACAGATTGAAACTAACCACTGAAGAAGGAGCAGGACCATTACAGGCCCTCTGTTATCTCCAACCTCTGCATATAGTCCAACAGGATACCATGGTTGATGGTATAAAAGGCCACTGAAAGGTTTAGTCTAAAAAGAGTTCACTATACCAATCCAGGTCTCCAAACCTGTACCTAATCAATCCACTTTCTCTAAAATGCTGTGAAATTCACTACCACCAGTCCAACAACCTTCCCAGCAAAATCCAGTAAAATCAGTGGGAATATGCTCCTCTTGTATAGTGTCTAGCGGAATCACCTAAATCATAAATATTAGTTTATGAATTATAAATATTAATCATAAAGATTATTAGTTCAGTCCCAATCTCAAACAATGATCCAAATAGAAAAGAATATGAAATCCAGTTGATACCAGCTGCTTAAATACACAACCTAGAAGTTTGAGAATTATTTAAAATGGCAAGATGTAATGATTTTTTGTGGTTTTGTATTTTTATTGCCTAGGTTACTGCTATGTAGGCAGGTGAACTGTCACTGAATTAACATTTACAAATCCATTATTATTAATTATTTCCTTAGAAGTACACTACATTATTGCTCTCTTAAAAATGGTTACTTCATTATTCATTTATTTAATTTGATTTGTAGGTTAATTGACTTCCAGATTATTCTTGGCAGGTTACATCCAAGGACATGATTTGCCCATCAAGAAACAATTCTGATGCAACAGAAAATACTGATGTAACTACAGCAGGTCAGCTTAATTGATATTATTATATAGTATAAATAAATAAAATAATTTAAATATAAAATGGCGGTCTTTCTCAATAATATGTTATTAAGAAATTTAATGAACATACATATTAAAAAACAGCGAGTTTGGTTTACTGGTTAAAGCACCATGCTAGAAACTGGGACACTGTGAGTTATAGTCTTGTCTTAGCCATAAAATCATCTAGGTGATCTTGAGCCAGTCACATTCTCTCACTCCTAGGAAGACAATGGCAAACTACTTCATAAAAACCTTGTCACAACAACTGCAGGAATCTGTCCAGGGCAGCTCCAGGAGTCAAAAACTGATCTGAAGGCATACCAAACCCACACATTTTCAATATATTATTAGAGATGGGATGTTCTCATAAGGAGTCTAAGGAAAAACCAATACTTTAATAGTGTACGTCTTCTCAATAATGTATGTTTTAATTAACTGAATTGGAGTATAATTTATTAACATAAGAGCAAATGTCACAAAGCTTTAGGGAAAAAAAGTTATCTCTTTACTGGACAAAATGAGCTTCTTTTTTTTTATACTTTCTTAAAATTGAATAAAGATAATTTTGTGCCAAGCATTAGTGCAAAATAGATGTTGAAGATTTATGCTATTCCCTGCATTTATTCTTTACAACAGCAGTGAGGAACAAAATTCCTTAGACATTTTAAATACACCAATCCTCTCTCCTCAGCAGCTGCATGCTTGACTGGAGCACTTTCTACAAAAAGCTGCCAGAAAGAGATTTCTAAAAATGAAATACAGAACTTGTGTCTAGGTAGACAAAGTTTACTTGGACATGGACATATGTCCATTATCAATATTTAGCAGAAACAAAAGTGAAAGTAGTCTCATTTTAAAGTGATGCATTTTACCTGATCTTTCCACAATAAATTGACTCACCGTGTCCAAGGAAGGAAGGAAGGAAGGAAGGAGGAAGGAAGGAAGGAAGGAAGGAAGGAAAGATTCTGCCACTTACTGTCAGCTTCCCACAAGGAAACTCAATGGGGAAGTTGGAAGTTGTTCCATTCCCACAGATTTTTGCCCATCTGTTGTAATTCTCTGTTTAGGTAAGGAAATCTTCTTGAAACAATGATCCAAAGCATTGCGGGTTGTCTAGTCAGCCCTAAAACCTTGTTGCTTAAGTTGTAGCAGTCATTTTAAAAGTTACAGCTAAAACATCTGCAAAATATGCAGAAGGAGCCCCCCCCCTGGATTAATGGCTTATTTTCCTAATGTCATTAAGGAAGCGTAGTAAAAAATGTACTAATGTAGCTATAGCCTTTAATATAAAAGGCCTGCAATTTGCAACTTTGATGTCCATAAAACCTTATATTGCTTTTTTTCTTTATTGGATAGAAGACTCAATAGGTTTGTTGAATAGGGATTCACAATCTTTTACTCGATCAACTTAATGGTTCCTAGACAGGCCCCTTCTCCAATCCATAAGTAGCAATATCACACACAGAAGTTATAATATTCTCAAGCAAGAACTTTTATATCTCAGTCAAATAAGAAACCAATAATTCTAGTACAAGTTTTAAATATCTAAACTGTAACTTTTGGTTGGGGATACAAATGTAAAGAAGCAGAAAATATATCACTAAAAAGTAATGTACTTTTAACCCTTTTCAATTACATTTTTCAATTCAAATTTAGCAACCTTTTTGTGTCGTCTTGCTTTTTGCTACTTTCTTTATACTTCAAATTTTTAGCAATAAATACATACATTAAAAAGAAAACATATATAATATGCTTAACATATCCTTCTCATAAGCAGTGGCCCAGATGTCTTGACTATAGCTCCCTCAGTGACAGCAATCATGGCATCTGAGATGAAGGGCAATGAAGGCCAACACATTTGGCAAAGAAAAGACTAGGCAAATGGAGACTATAAAATCTTTTCTCAACAAAACATTTTTTGTATTCTGAATTGGAATGATGTTCCATTAAAAAACATCACAAATACAAAGAAAAACTCTGAATCAAACAAAGCTCAGATTAAAAAATCTTGTTTTCTTTGTTGTTGTTTATTTTTAAGGCATGTTGTGCCCTACAGGGAGCTATGATGCCTGCACCTGTTCAACGTAGAAACAGGAGAAATGCTGTGTCCATAGAAATTACCAGTGCCTGGAGCAAGTTTCATTGTAGATCAAACTAGAGATTTTCCTTAAGGTTCCAAACCACAGAATTGGAAAGAAAGCGATAGCTAAATTAAAAATGACCTAGCGTGTAGTAGATGCAGAAGTAAAATTATATCTGAACATCTCACACCTCTTTGAAACCCTTTCAAATCCAATCTAAATTGCTATTTGATGACAGTGTGGGGTTAGAGTGGGCTTAATTTAATGATAGCAATGAGGGTGGTTTCTTTTTCCATTTACCATTAACATATGTGGAGAAGAGAAGGGAGAAACACAGGTAAAAGAATCTAATTTTTTCTCCATCCTGTCAGATCCTCAGATGGTTTCTTGTGGTATTTTGGAACATCAAGAAGACTGAGTTGTGACTTTCAGCACCTCAAACATTGCTCATATTTCCTATGAGTCTGTTTACAGGATCCAATCTGGCAGTATGTGCTGGTTGTACTGGTTGTACTACAAATGCTACGGGATGTTTATGGCATCTTAAAATTTTCTCTTAGTATCCAAACTTCTTTCACATAAATCAAGCTGTATTCCAGCTCCTCCTCTGCTGGTATTCAGGAAGTGTGACAAGACCTCGCTCTGCCAACTGGCATAGGGATCTAAGAGGGATCTAAGAGGGACATGCAACACTTGGAAGGGTTAAGGGTGCTCCCTCTGCCTTTTTAACTTGTTTTTACTTCTGTGTCTAACTTATATTTACCTATGTCTCCATATGGTTGCATGGCTTTTATTTGTAAACCGCTTAATTTTTGATAAATGAATAAAATATACAGAATCAAATGCAATAACAATATAAAGTAACTAAATTTAATATGCACAGTCATGTAAAAGAAGAAGTATACCCTCTTTGAATTCTATGGTTTAACATACCAGGACATACTGTAAGTAAAAATCATCTGGTCCTTAGCAGTTCTTAAAAGCAGATAAATACAACCTCAGATAAATAACAACACATGACATATTATGCCATGTCAATATTTATTTGAGAAAAAGAAACCAAAATGGATAAGCCATGTGTGAAAAATTAAGTACAGGCTTACTGCTTTCATAGGTCTGAAGAGGCTAAGTAGCAGCCAGATGCTATTCAAGTGCCTTTGATAAATTGACCATCAGCAAGTGTGACTACCTCTATAAAAGCTGAAGTTTTAAGAGTTTGCTGATCTCTGGCACTGAGGTGCGTGTTTATACAATACCAAAGACGAAAGACATCAGTAATGATCTTAGAAGCAATCGTTGCTGCCTATCAAACTGAAAAGGATTTATAAGCCATTTCCTAACAAAGGCCCATCATTCTACAGTGATGAAGATTATTCACAAGTGGAAAACATTCAAGACAGTTGCTAATCTTCCTAGAAGTGGATGTCCTGGCAAATTCACCCCGGCCAGACCACGTAATGTTCAGAGAAATGGCAAAAAATCCAAAAGTTACATCTTAAACTCTACAGGCCTCAGTTAACATGTTAAATGTTGGTGTTCATGACAGTATAATTAGAAAAAGACTGAACAAATATGGTTTGTTTGGAAGGGTGGCCAGGAGAAAGCCTCTTCTCTCTAAAAAGAACATGGCAGCATCGCTTAGGTTTGCATCTGAACAAATCACAAGACTTCTGGAACACTGTCCTTTGGACAAATGAGACCAAAGTGGATAATGCACAGTGCCACGTTTTGGGAGAACCAAACACAGCATATCAGCACAAACATCCCGTACAAACCATCAATCATAGTGGTTTAAAGATGATGATTTGGGCTTGTTTTGTACCTTGGCCACCTTGAAGTTATTGAGTCGATCATGAACTCTTCCGTATATCAAACTATTCTAGGCTCAAATGTGAGGCCATCTGTCTAACATCTAAAGTTTGGTCAACACTGGGTCATGCAACAGGACAATGATCTCAAGCACATCAGCAAATCTACAACAGAATGGTTGAAAAAGAAAGGAATCAAGATGTTGCAATGACCCAGTCAAAGTCCAGACCACAACCTGAGTGAAATGCTGTGATGGGATGTTAAAAGAGCTGTACATAAATAAATGCCCAAAAATGGTAATTAACTGAAGCAATATTATAAAGAAGAATAGGCTGATATGTAAAACATTGGAACTCAAAGAGGGTGTACTTTCTTTTTCACATGACTGTATACATGGGTATGTGTATAAATATGAGGATTTGGACACCTATTTTTTCCACATTTCATTAAATAGATTACTTTTGCATTCAAGAAATCCATGAGATTTTTTTTAAATTAAAAAACATGCCAGGAATTAGAAAATGGCAAAATTCAAACTAAATTTTGTGAACATATAGCAATATAACCAACACTATAGCAATCTATTATAATCCTCAATTGCAACTGTAAATTTGTAAATTTGTTGATAGATACACATTATAATTTCCTCCACAGTCATCAATCTTACTGCAGACCTACAATATGTGCTAAACTTTACAGGGAAACATTTTTATGAAACCAGTTAACAAAGAGCTATCAATAGAAAATCTTAGGAAGAAATACACAGTATATACTTTATAACACCCAGTGTTAAAAAGGAGATCTAAGAATCAGATTTGCTTTTCTCCCAGTAACATGTATTCATAAATCCTACATATAGTCATAAAACATGCATAGCTGTTATGCTTTCAGTGAAAAAACTCTTAAATAATTTTTGAACCTAGAACAAATTTGCTATAGGACAAAAACCACGTATAATATTTTTTTAATAGTTTAGTAAAAGAAAGAGGACCAACTGTAAATTTCTGGAAAATGTTTCTCTGCATTTGTAAAGAAATCAATGGATCACTTACAGAGATTGTCTATTCTGTTCTCTAACCATTAAACATTTCATCTTCTTACTAAACACTTATATTTATGAATATTCACACTAACCTCAGAAAAATATCAGAGTTCCAAAGGTTGTAATTCTGCCTCAAAGACTGTCTGAACAGCCAACGCTTTGCTCCTAACCTTGAGCAAGGCTCTACCCCACCCAGTTGGAACAGCTCAGTGACGATTAGGTAGAAACACAGATGTGCTAATGTATTTTTCTCACCAAACAGGTTTTCAAGCTTATATCAACCAATGAATGGAAAAGCCATTCAAACAAAATTAAATACACCATACTCAAACTCTTACATTTATGAGCAGGAAATTATTTTTAAAAGTCCCATGTCTTCAGTATTGTTAAAACCTAACTGCCTGGTACATTCACAAAAGACTACCAATACAAAGCAAAAGTACCTGAGATGGAATTCTAAGTAATTTTTTTTAGAAGTGAAAAAAATGGTCTGGTATTTGAGAAAATGCATGAATTGCTAATGTGAGATAGAGAATAAAAATATTTTCCATGAAACCCCCTTAGTTTGCTATTTTAAATGAACAAGTATCCTTAAATCCTGAAAAATGTATTCCAAATAAGTGATTCATATAATCATTTAAAAAAAAAAAGATTGCTGATTGGGGGTAGCCGGTAGTTATGTAATATACTTAACACATTAGGAGCATTTTGTTTCTTTTTAAAACTGTAACTGATAATTTGGAAAGAAGTCATACAGAAGTAATTATATATACATCTTCAGCAGAAATTAGCTGGTTGGAATGAACTGAGATTGATTCCAAGATAAAGCTGCTTTGCAGAATACTAAAGGAAGATACATTTAGCTGGATTCACCTCTTCTCAAATGCATACACAATGTCTCTCACACACAAGTGTGTGGGAGTGACAATAGCACAGGTAACTATGTATAATGGAACATATTCTATTTATACCTGTCACAAAAATACGAAAATACATAGATGGTATTGATTAATGTTCCTTTATGAAGATTTTGAAACTGGAGTATGTTAAATCCCATATTTTATGGGAAATGCAGATATCCCCATACAGGTGACTTTTATTAGTCAATTCTCTACTGCAATGTTGCATCAGAGGGAGTTGCACAGAACAGGTCTTCCTTCCTTCTAATCTCTCAGAGTTACAATATGGGACACAAAGAGGCAGGGCCACGGTAAAGCAGCTGCAATTTTGTAATACACTTGTTTATAGTCTTGGGACTGCACAATCACTGCAGAACATGTTCTAATATGTCAGCTTTATCAAATTAAGTATTCAAAATAATGTATGCTTGCGAATTAAGTTAACACTGGAAAATGACTAGTCTGAGCATTCAAACAGATAATATAATCAAAGAAATGTATGTTAAGAAAAAACTGTCTGGTTCTTGAATGTTCACTGGAGGGCACAGTTAATTAACTTCCTTTAAACAAGTATCCTTGCTTCCTCATTTAAGAAAGTAAGCAGAAATTCTGCCCAAGTATACAGTATCATAACAGTGATTAGCAATTAATATTCTCTGTGACTGTAAATAAGATTGCATATGTATGCTATGATGTGTATGTTGCTTATACAGTCAACTTTAGGCATCTTGGCAAAATTTACTGAAGCATGAGATGAGGGAAGTTACATTTTTTTTGCCAATTAGGAAAGTACACGCCTTTTATTAAGCAAAATTTTACGGTCTGGGTTAATTGAGCTAATTATGTTTATTCACACAGATTTATCACTTCCAACTCATATTGCTAGGTTCAACTCAACATCTCCAAATCAATAAAGGCATTTGCATTTCAGTAACTGAACATTCTTTTCATTCTTACAACAACAGTAAAGGTAATGTACATGCAAAGGTAAAAATACAAACTAAGTTTATATGAACCACAGTTTAATCCATGGGTTTTTGTTTTTCCCCCAGGATCGAATCTGGGTTGGTCATCTGAATGAATGAATGAATGAATGAATGAATGAATGAATGAATGAATGAATGAATGAATGAACAGCAGCAATCTACCGTATATTGTGAACTCAACTGCAATAATGCCTAGTTAAGAAACGACTGTTTCTTTGTTAGTTCTGGATTCACCTTATTAATGAAGTGGCAAGGATTTTTTGGGAATCACAGGTAATGCTTGGAGGTAATGCTTGGAGGCCATGGTCATGGGGCCTCTGCCCAGCTGCAGCAAAGGGGCTCTCTCTGGAACAAGATACCCTGGCAACCGAAGTCTTATTCTCGTTGCCTTGAAACTGGGACTGTCACTGAAACTATCAATGGCAATTGTGACTGATGCAGAATGCACTGGCCTTCACTTAAAGCCTTTTTCAGCCATTTGATATGGATTCTGTAGGCTTTAAAATTGCTTCTAATACATTTCAAAATGCAAGATTTTTAAACCAAAGATTACCATAGGAGTGGCACCCAGGGAATTCCAATCCAAATAAGATAGCACCAGGACAAAAATCTGGTATTAAAAATAGTTCAGGAGTAAGCTCCATTTTAAAGAGGAATTCCATTTCCAAATTTTCTGATAGATTTCCTAATTTTCTGATACAGCAGCCAACTCAAGGACATATTACGTATTTTCTAAAAGATCAGCAATTTAATTTAATAGAAATTACTGGATGGCTATTATCTGTAATTTTTTATTTTTTATTTCAATAAATACTGGCATCAATAGCTACTGCTTATAATTTATAAGTGAAATAATGTATGTTGTGCTTCTCTAGATTTCAGTGTTTGCTTCCTCTCAGTACATTAAGGAAGCAGGGTTTTGTACTTACTACCATTGACATGGCTGTAAATATAAGTAATGTTACAAGAACATAAACCTTGAATTTTGCAGGGTTCCAAAATATAGCCATCACACACTGACTACCCTTAAAGTTTTTTTATTTGGCTGAACTACACCAATAAAAATAAAAAGCATCATAAATCAAACAACTGAGTAAATATGTTATTCTCTTCCCTTTGCCTTATGTTCCCCCCCTATAAAATCCTAGTTATTAACAGGTATGTCAGTTTTAAAATCTTTGGACTGCCTGCCCAATCAGATCCTCCAAGATAAATATCCAGAAAAAATGGCTTGTGAGATTATTGAAACTTCTATTTCACATAACCATTGTATAAAAATGAGAGATCTCTACCATGATACTTGTAAATCCTTTTTTCTGAAATATACCATTAAAAAAAAATTGAAATGTATTTTATTCCAATGCCATGCATTCTGCAAAATAAAATGTAGGTATCACCTTTACTTCCTCAAAATGTTGGGTGTTACATTTACCATAATCATCTTTAGAAAATAAAGGTACATGTAGTCCTCAACTTACGACCACAATTGAACACAGAATTTCAACTGCTAAGCAAGCAAGACAGTTGATAATAGAATTTTGCTCCATTTTGGAACCTTTCTTAGCACTATTAAGTGAATCATGGCAGTTCTTAATAACATGGTTATTAAATGAATCTGACTTTCCCATTGACTTTGCTTGTCAGAAGGTCACAAAATATGATCACATGACCCCAGGACACTGCAATCATAATAAATACATGCCAGTTGCCAAGCATCTGAATTTTGATCACATGATCACAAGGATGCTGCAATGTTGTAAGCGTGAAAACTGGTCCCTGTATCAGTTAGAAAGCAGTCTTTTCTCCAATATGACCTGACAATTCTTGTGACTACTACTGTTTGGAAAACAAGGAGAGTACGAGTTGGAAAATTGACCAGGAAGATTACACAACAAATACGAGGTACAGACTGATTGGAAAGGTAGCTGTGGATGAAATAGTTATCCAGATTTTTGACTGAGCTGAGGAAATGGGGAAGAGTGAGATATGTATTTGGGGATTCAGGTAAGACAAGGAAAGGCACACTGGTTAATAGAGAGGGAGAGAGTTCTTCTATGAAATGGTTGTGCTTTCAGAGTATAAATCTATGGGCCCAGAATAGAGGTGGGTTCCTACTGGTTCGGACTGGTTCTACTGAGTAGGTAGTAAGCTGCTGGTGATGTCACGGAGCCGGTTC
>JANHFT010001585.1:107295-118400 GCA_032467955.1 Pseudoxenodon macrops
GGCTTGTGTGATGTGTTGTCATCGCGGGTGGGGTGGGGGGCTATTAATATTATTTTCTTATATTAGTTTACTTTTTTATATATGATGTTTTTATATTCATGTAAGTCACCTTGAGTCGCCATGTATGCATAGGCTGCAATATAAATTTTCTAAATAATTTTTTAAAAAATACACCAAATGTTACCTTATCCAAGGGAAGTGAAGAATCTCCCTCAAATTTGTGTTCAACTGTTTTTTGGGAATTGTAACCTACAGTTTATAATTCTGTTGTAGAGGTATTTGTACAAAATTTTATGAAGCAACGATTTAAATTAAAAGAGCCAGGGACAATATAGACTGATTTTGATACAAATGAAAATATGTTTTTAAGCGGATGAAAAGGGCTACACAAGAAGCCTCCAGGAGAATGGATGGAATTAAAGATAAGCTGCTAAATAATTGGAATGAAAGTAAATCATGGTGGAAGTAGATTTTAGATTTGTAAAGGAATAAAAGTGATATGAAAAAGTAGAACTGAAACAAATGCTACAAATATCAATGTCCCAGAAAAAGTAAATGAAAAGAAAGCAATAAATCATGTGAGAATGCTGCAAAATGATAAAGCTGCAGTATAAATGGTGTAATAGGAGAAATGTTAAAATATAAATAAGGTTTGTTTATGGAGGGATAAACAATCAATTAATGTGCTTTGAATCTACGCCCTAACATTAAAGAATGTTAGTATAGTCAGGGGTCACCAACCTTTCGGACCTCAGGGACCACTAAATTTATAATTTTAATTCCCGCAGGCCACTAACATAATCTGTCTAATGACTGACTGGGTTGGCGTGGCTAGGTGTTCATGTGACTGGGTGTGTGTGGCCAATTCGATGTCACATCGAGGGGTGCCTCACCAGCCTCTACTCGCCCCTCCCCTCCCAGCCACTCCTCGCCTCCTTGCTCAGGCTCCATAAGACCCCAACAGGAAGCAGTTGTTGGAGCTAAGCAGCCACCACAAAAAAGAGCTGGCCCAGTTCAAACTGGATCTGACTGAGAAGGAGGCTCACAGAAGAACCTCACTAAGGACTACGAGCATAGGCTTTCCAAGCAAAGACCTATGGGAGTGCAAGGCCAGATACCTGTACCTGGAGGCTCAGCAGGCTGAGATGGTCACCCAGTTCCAGGCCATGATGCAGTCCCATTGGAACAAGGCCCTCTGGCTCTTCACCACCAGGGGCGCTTCCCTTTGCCTATAGTCTTGCACCAGGAAGCTAAAGCAGGCCCCAAGTTGGAATTTCTGCCCCACTGTGCCCTGCACAAAAAGACCCCAAAGGGGGAGACTCTCTGCAGCAACACAAACCATTGCACGTATCTGGCTCAGGGGACGTAGTTTGAGGGCCCCTGATTTAGTGCAATATAAAAAATGCAAATAATTTTTCTGCGGACCACCAAAATTTTCTCGTGGACCACCACCAATGGTGACTGCTGGTAGAGACTCTATATTAAAAACGGCAATTTTCAGCAATTTATGAAAATATTGCATCACTTTAACAGTTCTTCAACTCAAGGATGGAGAACCTTATCTCTGCCATTTTAGCAATAGGCAGCCCATCTGAAAATATGAGTTGTCTGTAACTACAGGAATGGCCTGTATTGTTTTCCTATGTAAATAGAATTACAGCAAAAGTAAGTACAAAAATTTGAGGTATTAAACCTTTTGTTAAATACATATGGGAAAATGTTTCACATAATTCTGAAAAGAAAGGATATAAATTATGAAAATGAGCGAAATCTCAGACTGGACCAATGTTGGACCAATAATCTCTGGAAAATGGAAACTGTATCTTACAGGTAGTCCTTAACAATAATAGGAACCAGAACTCCATTGCCAAGTGATGACGTTATAAAGAGTAACATCATATAATTGTACCCACCTATAGCAGCATTGCAGCAGCTCTAATTGCCATCATTAGGCAAGTCCGGCATAGTTACAGTGTTCCATAGTCAAATGATTGCTATTTGTGACCTCCTGCTGGCTTTGTCATTGACTCTGCTTTGTGGAACTCTGCAAATATTATGTGACCACAGGAAAGTGCAAATGTCATAAGAGAATCATTTGCCAAGTGCCCAAATTGTGATCATGTGATTGCAGGGGGATGCAACTACAAGGAATATTTATACGTCCCGTCTTTCACCATTGTAACTTCACTGAACAAGTGGTTCACTTGTAGATGATTTAAGTAACTGTATAATATATGTAAACCAAGGATAAGGTATTTTTGGTCCTTTGGGAAGTTAGAAACCTTGAGAGGTATACACCTCAGAGAATACATCTTGAGGTGGTAGTAATAGCCACAGCTTGTTATGTCAATGTGACTTTACTACTGCACTGCACTGTCTCTCAATAGACTTCAAGATACTAGTCATCACTTTAAAACCCTATACATTTTATAGAAGTGGGTTACTTGTGGGATCACCTTCTCCAAAGAACATCTGCCTGTACCATGTGCTTTCAAAAAGAGATAATGCTCTAGATCCATGTCTTAAACATTGCAAACTTATGGATCCTAAGAAACATGCCTTTCTGATCACCACACCTGATTGTAGAATAATCTCCCCCTCCAATATATGACAGATCTAATTTGCTTGCCTTTAGAAAGCAAGCATTAAGGCCTGGCTTTTTCTCCAGTCATAGAACACCACTGCAACTTTGAATAGTCACTGAATGAATGATCATTAAGTGAGGACTACCTGTACTTAAAACCTGCTTAAATCCAAATCAATAAAAGAAACATATACTGGATGCACAGATACTTTTTTTTAACCTACTGGTAATTCATAGGCAAATTTCCAAAATGTTTGAAAGATCACAGAAAAGCAAAAACATGTCTTATGTTACTACAGAAAGAAGACAAACAATCTAAAACAAAAACAAAAAATTAAGGCTGATAATATTTTCAACTATGAGTTGAACTATGAGCTTCATTTAGTACCCTCTACAACAGCGCTGTCAAACTCCCGGGCCCGTGGGCCAGATGTTGGTCATGCCTATGCCTGGTTTAGCGAAGGGAAAGAAAAGTTCCGATACATCACATAACGCCATTGTGACGAAGTAAGTTTGACACCCCTGCTCTACAACTATGTAACTTTACCATTCCTACTTTTCCCACTTACTGTTAATAGTTTCATAGAACATGCCAAATCAAAACACCTTATGGCTCTTAATTATTCACTTTGTTTATTATAATGTTCTACTTCCTATTGCTGCTGTTGCCTGACTGCTACTTCCAAATGGAGAAATTTCAGAATTCTAGTGCATAGCTTTCTTAACTTTCCCTAGCCAGAAAATCTATCATACTATTATGTGCAGAAAGTGGTAAGTTAGAGCACTAAAGGGACAAAATAGATGAGTTAAGATCCTAAATAATTTTATTAAAGGGCCGTTGGTCTTACCTGATATGCTCCTTCTGATTGGGTGGAGATAGCATCCAGGATAGGGTTGACATCATCTGCTTAGCTGATTGGACTGAGTTTGTCAGAACTGTGAGGATACACCTCTGTTGCTAGGGCTCCCCAGCTTTTGGCGAAGACAAAGTGACAGACTCTATGTGTCTCGTCTGAAGATCCTCCCCTTACAGACCAAAGACCAGATGGTCATCAGGGTGGAGCTGGATGCTATCTCCACTTAATAAGAAGGAGCAACTCAGATAAGGCCAACACCCCTTCTCCATAGTGGTGGAGATAGCATCCAAGAATTGGGACACAGCAAAGCTGGCTTGTCCTTATGGGCGGGCTACAGTCTGGTCCAAAGTTCCCTGCTCCATGTGGACACTCTGAAGGACACGGCTGCCAAAGGCCACCTCTGCCAAGGCAAAGATGTCTAATTTATAGTGCCTGATGAAAGGGGATGGAGAGGAGCAAGTTGCTGTTTGACAGACCTCCTCTATAGAGGCGTGCATTGCCCATGCCACAGTCATAGCCATACTCTGGGTGGAGTGAGCCGTTACTCGTTTAGATGGCGGAAGACCCTGAAGTTCATAGGCCTTAGCCATGCATGACCTAAGCCATCGTCCCACAGTCAAAAGGGTGACCTTGTTATCCAACGAGGCTGGCTGGAATGAAATAAACAGGGACTTTGTTTTCCTTAAGGTGGAAGTCCATTTAACATATATGCAGAGGGCTCTTCTTATGTCCAAATTCACCACTATGGAGAATGCCTACCTTCAACTTAGCATAAGATTCCAGCAGTACTGCTGGATTTTCAAGTAGCATGACTGTAGCCTATTGTTTCAAAATATACATTTAGCCATAAAAAGTAATAACTAAGCTCTCTTCCTTGATGGATAGTAGCCAAGGAATCATCAAAGTTCCTGTAAAGATCTGGTGTCCTATTTTAGCTCCCTGAAAAACAGGAAACATTTCTTGGCTTTATTCTTTAAAAATGCAGCCTTTTTTTCCAGGTGGTGCCGACAGTTCCCTTTTATCATCCTAATTAATCTTATTCAAGATTACCAAAAAATTTACAACCAGAGAGAGAATGCAAATGTATACCTCTGGTAAAAGGAAACAGTCTAACTATATTATATGCTCTTTTAAATAATTGTAATCTCTTACCATGAAATGTTTCCCCTCAAAGCATGTTAAAAGTAAAAGCTGAACAATACAGCTGAAATATAATCTTTGTTTACTTGTATAAGAATGCATATATCTAATATCAAGCACTCTTCTCATTTCAAAAGCAGCTCTAAACCTCTAAGATTATATTGTCATTGAGGAGTTCGGTAGCAAAGTGATTCACTTCCATCTCAGTTGTGATGTTACTATGAGTACCCGATCTGGGCTGACAGCAGTAAACCACTGAAGTTTCACCTATTTCTATGCTGTTGCTGCTCTGGATTTTGCAGGCCAAAACTGATAGCTCTGGGTATAATGAATGAATGAATGAAGGAATGAATGAAGGAAGGAAGGAAGGAAGGAAAAAAGGGAGAGGAGTATGACATTATTTTGCAACAATGATGTTTGTAGGTGGTCTGTCTCAGGTCAGGTCTCTTGCTTTACCTGCCCTTGCAGTTTCTCCTTTTAGCAGGCCATTAAAAACAATGCTTGTTTGAATTGAAATTAGATTTGCTGATTCCTCCTTCTCTTCTGGAGGGATGAGAAAATTAATTAAATGGCAGTTGATTGAGTTTGGAAACAGTATGTGACAAATTTCTTTGTTTTAATATAGCACAAAAATAGACTCAAAAGTAGTAGGTAAGTATTCTGAGATAGCTGAAGAAACAACTCATTATGTTTCACCATCACCACTACCGCCACCACCAAGAAAAACTATTTCTCCCATATAATCTTCTTTGAACTGTGACACAACTGGAGAAAACAGATTTCCCCCCGCTATAAGGTCATTACCAAGTAAGATTAAACACTATATAATTTCTGATTTGCTGGTGACACACAGCATATTAACAGAATTTTTATTTTTCTGGACAAAGCAACACTAAATGATCTCCAAAGGGCTGGCTCTTAATTATCCTCAATATTCTGTAAAACTGAAGGCAATGCTCAAAGAGGAAAGAAGGGAGGAACAATAGCAATGTTGGAAAAAGAGAGAAGATGGTGATCCAGTGGTGAAATTCAATTTTTTCCCCTACCAGTTGCTTGCACTGCACGTGGCTTGGTGGGCATGGCTTGTTGAGGGGGTCAAAGGACTGGGTGGGAGTGGTCAACTTTGAAAAAAACTTTTTAAAAGCATTTTTTTTACTATCGGTTAGGGTGAATAGGTAGTAAAATGCCTTTTAAAAAGTAAAAAAAAGATTCTGAGGATCGCACGGCACAGCTGATTGTCACAGCTGATCATTGGAACCGTTTAAAAACTCTTTAAAAGCATTTTTTTACTGCCGGTTTAGGGAACCGGTAGCATCTCACCCCTGTGGTGGTCTCTGTTAACCTCCCTCCTCTGAAATGAATGATGATGATATCTAGATAATAGCCAAGTAGATAGAAACAAACTAAGTTTGTTTCACTAAGTTTGCTTTAATTTTGATTCACAATTCTGTGTTTTCCTTTCTATTTTTCCAATAATTTCTTGTTCCAAATAGCACAACCACTATATATATATATATATTATTGGTCACCCATCTTACCATAAGGTAACCCTGGGTGGCTTACAGTAATATAATTATATCTGCATGAAAATATAAATAAATCAACCAAATATTAAAATCTAAGGACATGTGTGGAGGGCGAGGGTGGAATGGGAGGAAGGTGGGATCTGTTGTTACTCATCAACCACTTCCACTGTGCTGTTCCCCCATTGGGGCGCCAGGCCAACTTGCAGAGCCAGGTCTTTAGGCCCTTACGAAACGATAGGAGGGTTGGGGCCAACCTCACATTGGGGGCAAGACGTTCCAGAGGGCAGGAGCAACAGCAGAGAAGGACCTCCTTTTTATACCTAAAGGCTGGACCTCATTGGTTTACTAATACAAATTCTGATTAAAATGCTCCTTCTATGCAAGACTTGTTATATAACTATCCTTATGTTTCAAGGTTGGCACAAGGAATATTTTTTCTGGCTTAAGAATGTACTTAAGGAACAAGAACAGTTAAAGATTCCAGAACCAGGCAAGGATGTTCAGCATGAATTGTAGTAGCTTTAATAAGTTTTCAATTTTAACAATTTGCAATTTGTAACAGAGAGCAAGGTGGATCTATTTTCACGATAAGTTACAATTCTCACAGCCTAGGCCTACAATGTATGCATTTTTGTTTAAAAGTTATTGCCTACTTGCTTCCACTTCAGACTTTTTAAGTACAAAAACAGGGGCAGCTTGGTAGTCAAGCAGATTCAATTTGGTATAGTCAGATTTTACACAAACACTGTGTCCTGAAAAAGCACACTAAGCATTTCATTTCCTCCAGTGTGAAGTTGAAGGATATTTTTTGTGGGGGTGGGTAACTGATTTAAAGATGCTATTTGCAGGTTCTCATTGTTCAGCAGGAGGAACTCCCTCATTGTGTTCTCCGTGCATTCTCAGGATTCTGAGTTCAGCGGAGTGAATTATTGGATGGTCTGCTTTAATGTGCTTTGAGGAGACTGGAGAGTAGAGAGGAAGTGCCATGAAAATATTTGGAAAAATTCAATTGTGGATAGGAAGAAGTATAATTGCAGCGTGATTTAGATATAAAGGATCCTTTAGATCCCTTGTGTAGTTACCCATTTGTTAATCTAAAATTAACTGATGCAGAAACCTTGGCAGGTCCCTATTTGTAAGAAACAAAGTTTAATATTAAATCCAAACTTTATCTTCAAACACAAACACAAACTTTGAAGGGCACATAAAAACTTTAATTTGCATTAAGGGACTTAAAAGAGAGGTATGTTTTGGAAGGATAAGGGGCAGTATTAGTATTCTCACACAGTAACACCAAAATCCTATCTAAATTCTATTTCAATTAAATGTTTAACTGTCTTTTTATTTTAATAATGAAACTTTAAATTTTAAACTAGTGAATATCAAATTACACTTGATTATCTAATCTCTTGTAAATTCAGTATGGGTCTAATTCACAGGACTTTCAACCTTTGAGAAGTGAAAATGCATGTGCCAAAAAACCCTTTACTCCTTATAATAAGATAATTCTTTATTAACTAGTCTTCA
The DNA here is from genome assembly GCA_032467955.1 of Pseudoxenodon macrops. Taxonomy (NCBI): domain Eukaryota; kingdom Metazoa; phylum Chordata; class Lepidosauria; order Squamata; family Pseudoxenodontidae; genus Pseudoxenodon; species Pseudoxenodon macrops. Next base: position 114,930 of record JANHFT010001585.1, read on the forward strand.
AATATAATATTATGTACCTTCTTTAATAGCCAGTTAACTTAGATACAACTCATAATGTGGGAAATAATTTCCTAAATACTTTCTTTTAATTTTATTTGTTAGGCCAAAGCCATCTATTCCTATTTTGGAACAGCTTTTATGAAAAGTAGCCATGGTAATTATTTGATTTTTTTAAAGAGGCCATAGATAACATTTCCTCTATCATTTTATATCAGAACTATTTTCATTGGTCGCAGATTTCAGATAAATAGGTAAGGACAAACACAAGTCTCAGTGGTTCTGTGTACCTTAGGAATCTTCAAATAGAAGGCTGACTCATCCTAAGATACTACTTTCAGGTGCAAAGATAATAGGATGTACTGTCAAATGCTAGTAACTTTAATAATCCCAAACCAAATTACCTAGAAATGCTGCAGGTGCTTCAATTTCCATGAAGATTTAACAAAGAGTAGCATGAGTCATTCTTAAACCTGATCTGAGACTACAAATTTGTGGGAATTTAGCCAAACAACAGTTTAGCACTCTCCTTATAATTAGGACCAGCTCCAACAATACAATATTAAGCTTCTGTTATGTGATAAGAAAAGTTGAGTAAATTACCCCATACTTAATTCACTTATACAGAGACAGCACACATATTATGTGTTATGGTATTCTAGTTGAAATCTTAGTTGCTGTTAAGGAAGAAAAATATTACAGTTTTAAAAATTTATGGTCATAAATGGCATTTCAATCTGCAACAAGAAATAGGTGTATTTGAAGAAAACTTTAGTGTTTTCACAAACTGCTACTGACCCTTCAAAAATATTCTCCCTCTTATTTTACCCTTATATTTTATACTTTTTAAATGTACAGAGGAGGTCCCATATGGTTCCACTTAAATTCTTATAAAGAAGTCAGCTGACATATGAATTGACCTTTATTAGCTATGCTGGAAATGATACTATGATATAATTCACATTGTTTTTATAAGACTTATTAATATAAAACATACTAGCAGCTTCAGATTTTCATTTTATTTTTAATTTGTTTAATACTCAGTACACAGTACACAATCTAAAACAGGCTAATGATGTGAAAATAAAGATCCATAAATGAAAAATATTTGAAACTTACCTAGGATTTATTAGCCAAATTATTTAACTTGTTATTTTTATCAAATTTATATTTTTCATTAATCAAACAGTACTACAAACCTACACCTTGACAAACACTTTAAGGAAGTGCTGAACACATATAGCCCCAAATCTATTAAAACAAAAATTTGCAGCAGGAGTCAAACTTTTCCAAGGATTTTATTCATTCCTGCTGGAAGCTTCTTCTATTACAATATAAAATTGAATAATTCAATCATATCAAGTTATGTCAAAAACAATTGTGATAAGATGTTCAGATACAGATACATTTCTATATGCAAGAAATACAATCAGAAGAACAAAAAGAATACATATTTAACTCTATACACAATGCATAATTTTACATATTCAACACTTGCTGGCCTTTTGCTACATACTTAAATACTGTATCTTCCCTGAGTTGATTCAACTCCATGACAGTTTTATACACATACAGCACACACACACATTGCGTGTGTGTATATTACCCTTTTTCTAGCAGCTTGTTTTATCACATTTTGAAGTTACCATAAAGAATAACAGAAGCTTTTATTAAAACGCACTATGTGTATGCTTTCGAATATGCATACACTTTAAAAACAGGTAACAATATATTTAATTGAATTAACATAACAAATTACTACTACTTTAAATCAACTAAAATACAACTAGAAAAAAACACCTCAAAATTAGCAAGAGCCTAGAATTAGGCAGAAGAGAATTAAAATAAATGAGATTCACACTGAAAGATTTTGGGAGGCTGAATTCCAGAAGTACTGTTTAGAAAACAAAAAGAAAAGAAAAGAAATGTAATGACCTTAGGAAAATAAGCTTGATGTAATAAAACAAAACAAAAACGAATTGAGAAAAAAAACTCACCTACAATTTGAAGGGACAAAAAGTCCAAAGAAATAACTCTAAGATATATTACATATATTCTGAGGAAAATATATTTTAAGAACACTGAGTTTTTTCACAATCCTTATAGTATATTTTATAAATGCTCATGAATTGCATGGTTTGATATGATTCTCAAAATCTGTCTATATATAAATGACTTTTTAATTAACTGCAAACTGAAGAACATAGGAAAACAAGTTTTTAAAATCAATATTAGAGGCAAATATCAGAAGTCAACTAAATATCATACATACCAGTTGAGTTGTAATGAGTCTTCTTCATAAAAGAGCTGAATAAAATGCTAAATATTTTGATTTTTATAAACCTTGTTTAGTTAACTATTGTAGTGTTTCTTGATGAAAAAAAAGGTAATTATCCATGAGTTGGTAACATTTAGCTCCTCAAAAAACAACCATGAAAATGTGTTTTCATTCCACTTTGAAGGGCTTATCAACCTATTTGTTCTGTGTTGTGAAATGCAAGTTTCCATCTAGCTCTTTGCCAATTTACTTCTTTTCTTAATGTCATACTAGCAAAGTGAAGCCAGATAACGTTCTGTGTTCATAGTCACATTTAGAAAAAAATATTCAGAATAAAAACTGGACTTATCTGGCCACTTCCTTTTAGGAAATTCAATTCTACTCCACCCAACTTCCAACATAACAGACTACTCTGTGCATATGAGACAAACCAAAAAACAACACATACACAATAGAGACTGATAGAGCCCAAACAAACAGATGGTGCACATATGGCATGGTATTATATATTATATGTATAGTAACACTGCTGTTTGCCAAGCAAAAATAAAGTATCAAACTTTTTAATGTATGTGAGCAGAGAATGGTAATCCACTGTTTCAGATGCCTAAACTACCTGATCACGCTATATGCATGCCAGCTTTTGTGTGTGACTCTTATCCGTTCTAATAATTTTTGAGATAAAAATTTTGTGGTTACAGAACAGATTCACTTAACAACCATCAGTCAAGAATTACCTGTATCCTAGTTAAATGAAAATAGTCCATCGGCTAGACCAGTGAAGGCGAACCTATGGCACACGTGCCACAGGTGGCACGCGGAGCCATTTCTGAGGGCACGCAAGGAGCTGCCCTGTAAAAAAAGACCCAACAGACAAACCGGAAGTGACTTCCAGTTTGCCCGTAAAGCCATTTTTCGTCCTCCAGAGGCTTCAGGAGGCTTCCCTGAAGCCCCCGGGGCGTTTTAAAATGGCCCAGCAGGCAAATCGAAGTCACTTCTGGTTTGAGCATTGGGTCATTTTTACCCTCTGGAGGCTTCAGGACGCTTCCCTGAAGCCCCCGGAGGCTTCAGGACGCTTCCCTGAAGCCCCCGGAGCATTTAAAATTGCCCAGCAGGCAAATCGAACTCATTTCCGGTTTGCCTGTTGGTTTTTTTTTTACCCTCCGGAGGCTTCAGGACGCTTTCTGAAGCCTCCG
>JANHFT010001585.1:118500-131702 GCA_032467955.1 Pseudoxenodon macrops
TAATTGCCTCGCACCCACAAGAAGTTTTTCTTTCCTTTGGCAAAGTGGTTTCCCTGCACGCAACAGCTGAGAAATGCAGGGAAGCTGGCAGTCTCCGGTAAGATGTGCCTCTCTCAGTGGGCTGCAATTTGGGGTTGCAGTTGGGGCAGGGCTTGCCCACCATTCAATTCGGCTGTTCCTGGGGTCAGGCAGGCCAGCTACGGCCAGCTGGGCGAAGAATCTGCTGCGGCCGAAGTGAGCCCCTCCGGAGAGGGCTTGCTGGAGGATTAGGTGCCCCAAAACACTCCTGTTTTCCCTGCTACTGCAGCTGCTTCTAGCGCCGAATGCCGGCAGTAGCAGCCGAGCAAGGGAAGGAGAAAGACTGGAGAACGAAGCGGCAGCTCTGGGTGTTCCGTGCCTGCTTCGTTCTCCTTCTCTTGGTGCTGCCAGGACAAGCGCAGGGTGTGTGTGTCACGCATGCACCATTCGGTGCTAGAAGCCGCGGTGGTGGTGGGGAAAGCGAGGCTTTTTAAATTTTCCCCATGGCTAGGGGGGCGGGGGATGGGCTTGAGGTGGCACGCAGCTTGCCTGGGTGGCGGCCGCCATGGAAAAAGCGACCCTTCTCGCCTCTGACGGGCCTTCCCTGCTGTTGCAGCCACAGCGGCGGGGAAAGTGAGGCTTCTTTGCCAGCCTGCTAGCTGGCAAAACATATTTTTTGCCGATTCTGTGGCCGTGGCTAAGTGGGGTGTGTGTGACTGAGTGAGCGTGAGTGACGTCAAGTTGGCCATGCCCACTCAGTCACATGTCCCACCTAGCCACGCCCAGAGAGGCGGTAGTAAAAAAAATTTACAACCCACCCCTGCTTGAAATTATTGAATCAAAACTTGGACTCTGATAGCAAGTGCTCAATTCTGTCCTGAATTATTTTTTTAACAGTTTGTTTGAAAATCTGCCACATGAAATAGTAGCTAAAAGTCACTTTTGGTATAAAGTTCTTATTCAGTTAATTTTTGCTACGTAATTTATCTCATCCTGGGGAAAAATATTTATTCCTCTGGATGCTCTACTCCATTTCTAATATCACTTAGTCCTAAAAGAAGAAATTAATCACAATTTTAAAAAGACTCCTTGATTTGAATTTATACAACGATATATCTAAATCCCATTCTTTGTGAATACGGTTGAATATATATTCCAATATTCCTTTCAGTGCCGACATAGCATCGCCTCTACACACACAGAAGAGCATTCATACCAGTGAAGCTCAAGCTGTACTTAGTACTGATAGAGGGAAGATTTAATAATATCGCTTACACAGAGCACTTCTGTATTTGCTGAGAAGCTGCTGTTGAGTCAGCAGCACATTTTAGCAAAAGCAATAGCACTTAGACTTATATACCGATTCATATATTTTATTTTTAAATAAAATACTTATGACAAAATGTGACAGAACCTAGAACCAGCATGCTGGGTGTTGAAATCCACACATCTTAAAGTTGGTGAGGTTGACAAAACACTTCTGACTTCTAACTCTTAGGTAATATAGGCGCAATACTGAATACTCCAGTTGTCTGGTGGAGAACATGTGAAAACAAATAAGTGAGATCGGAAAAGATTATATCTTTTCTAAAAATGTGATATTCAACAAGCAATCAATAAAGAAAAGAGAGAAGAAAAGAAAAAGAGAATAAAAATTAGTTTATAGGACCAAGCTATATTATTGTTCTTCCCAAGTATCTGTCGCTCCACATTCAAGTCAAATATTTTGTCTTTCTAGATAGCTGGACTGAATCTATCATTACACTTGGCAACTCTCTGTCAAGTGATCCTGCCTTCTTTAACAATGTAATCATTTCTTTAACATAAATGAAATGCAGATATATTTCAAGATGGAATGCATTATTGAAATTTTAATGAAGGATTTTCTTCCCAATTTTATGTTTTCCAGAACAGTGAATCTAATCAAATGCTTGCGGAGGTATGCAATTATATGAGTGGATGTAACAACAGAATCTTCTGTGCAAACCAGGCCGGAAGAAAAAGATGGAGGTAAACTTTCAAAATCTTAAGAAAGATGTGAAATACCATTGTAAGAAATCCACAGAGCTATGAATTGAATTACATTCTTCAGCAATAACAATAAAATTTAAGCCATCTGGGAGTATAAAACTATACAGTATTTCCTTTACCAGTGAATCACAGCTCTATTACTTTAGGCTACTAAAGGAAAAACTTACACCAGTTGCAAGGACTGGTTATTATGTAAAACATATGAATGGAATAAAAAAACAAGTGAGAAGGAGGGGAAAGCTTTCTACCCATGACCTTACGTTTATTGATTTGGCTACAACCAGCATTTGTCATTTAGAAATGAAGTAGCAATTTAGCTACATTTTCCTTCCACGTAGCTGTTTCCTGACTGCAGCCTTAGAAAGCAATCTTGAGTTTTGCACGATGTGTTGGAATTAATGAGGTATGAACAAATATAGCTAATATACCAAAGTTAGTTAGGTAATGGAATTAGTATAGCAAAAAAGGAGATATATAGAGTGATAAAAGCACAGGACAAGCAGCACGGCGCAATTGTTTCACACAATCTCAGGATTCATTTCTAGTATCTTCAATTTGCTTCTCAGTTCCTATCAATGTGACAATAACATTTCTTAGAATACTCATTTATTAAAATGGTAAACTGAATTGTGCCATTAAAAATATTCATGCGACACATCTTCTGCTGCTAGTTTACTAAGGACTGAAAATCTAATTCAGCCCTCTAGCATAAGCACAGTAATGAAAAACAAGCAATTTAATTCATAAGGTTAATATATCAGCTGTCACCAGAGGAACAGATGGCTCTAAGCTTTGCTCATATTAAAATGAATAATACTATTAATACATTTTCAAAATTAAAAAGGAAAATGCAGATCCAAAAGCCAAGAAAAAAAGTTAAGTGAAGCACACTAGGGCATTTACAGCAAGTAAATATTCAGAAAAGAGTGTTTTCAGTTGAAGAGCTCAGCAAAAAAAAATTATCCAGAGTGAAATGCTAACAGACACTTACATTTGGCAACATTTGGATCACTATGTAATTATGGTTATTTCCCCTCAAAATTGATGTTCTAGAGGCCAGTAAGCCCCAGTCAAGAAAATAGTGCATCTTCCCTACATGTGGGGGGAAAAAAGGTTAAAGCCTCAGGATAAGGGTAGGCAGCTCTTCAGATATTTTGAATTTCAATTTTCTTCATCTTTAGTCAATAAGGCTGATGTGATAAATTATGGGAGTTTTGACAAAGCCACATCAGTTTTGAAAAATAAATTGAAGAAAAATAATAATAACAGTTACAAAATTGTGTCTTGCATGGAAAAATTAGGAAGTTCTACCTTAATCATTCTGTCATATAAACTATGGATTACTCAATTAAATGGCCTAGCAAAACATATGAGGAGTTCCAACAAAATTTACAGATAGTAAAGCACTATAGCACTTCAGACTGAAAGCTATCTAGTCTGTCTAAAGACTTCTACTGGAAAAAACATACTAATTCACAAGACAGCCTATGCCACAATTGACAGCTTTAACATCAGACTTCAAATATCTAAACCAGAATCTGATTCCCCTGAGATTGAATTCAGTCCTATCGGTCTTGCACTTTGAGGCAATAGAAAACAAGTTGATCGCTTCCTCTATATATATCAGATATAGTAACTCTCCTATTCTGTATTCCTATAGTCCTTTCCTCTGTAGGCTAAATATATCCAGTTTCTTTAACTGTTCCTTTCAGGACTTGTTTATTATCCCATCACCAGCAGTCACCATTGTTGTCATTAAGCAAGGACTTCTAGTTTCATGGGTTGTTAAGTGAATGATTATGGCTCTTACATCCAGCTTTAATTTCTTCAAATAATGAAATATTTTCTTTTCTTTCAGACTCTCCAGCTTTTTTGTGAGCAGTGGCCATCCAGAGTACATCGAATGATCTCTTCATTTTCTCCGGAGAAGCCCTGCAAGACCGGCAGCTCACCCAATCGCAATTCTAGCCTTGATACTTTACACTTATAGAGATGTTCAGCCTGCCATTTTCCCCTACCGGAAGTCCCCAATGACGGCTTTGTTTGGAATCCGATTTGGTCATGGACTGATGTGTTCATGAACAGAGGTTCCACTGTATCTCCTTCAATAGGTAGAAGTATCTTTGGTTCTCAATTTTTAATCAAAGATTGCAGAAACTGAGCTTGCAATTTCTAAAAGGAATGAACAAAATCCTTTACCAAAACTACAGTATTAAGATATTCTAACTCTTCTTCCACTTCATAAATATTTTAAAATACCAAATGTCAATTATAAACATATGCACATCATATAGACCATTCCTACTCACCCACATAAATCTTAAATAGCTTATTCCCTCTCCACTTTACAAGAAGAATGGAGGATATGATATAGGACAGTCTTTTCAGAAGACCTGAGTTACAGAACTCATTTCTGAAGAAATGGGGTGTTGGTCTTACCTGACACGCTCCTTCTCAGTGTGCTGAGAGAGAATCCAAGGAATAGGAATGAGTTCTGCTCCTCTCTTCTATTTGGAGGCTGAGTCAATCAGTTCTTTGACCACGTCTCCCTTGCCTGTTCATGCCCAGTTTTGATGAAGGCATAGTGATTGACTTGACGATTTTCAGTTCTGGTCACTCCTGGACTCAGGCCAAGATAGCTGCCAGAGTGGGGTTGGATTCTCTCTCAGCACACCAAGAAGGAGTGTGTCAGGTAAGACAACACCCCTTCTCCATTGTGCTGAGTAGAGAATCCAAGGAATGGGACATACCAAATCCGGCAATCCTAAGGATAGCAGTCTGGTCCTGAGTCCCCCAATCCATATGCACCTTCTGAAGCACCCACCTGCCGAAGGCCACTTCAGCTGAATTGAAGGCGTCCAACTTGTAGTGTCTTATGAATGGAGATAAAGAAGACCATGTTGATGCCCTACAGATCTTGATGGAGGCCTCGTATTCCATGCCTTCTTTGTGGCTGTGCTCCTCGTCAAATGGGCTGCCACTCATCTGGGCTGTGTCAGGTCTTGGCTCTCGTAAGCCTTGGCAATGCAAGCCCTTATCCATCAACCTATGGTTAATGGTGTAACTCTGTTACCCAGTGTGGAAGATTGGAATGATACAAACAGAGATCTGTCTTTCTAAGCATGGCTGTCCTCTTGATGTAGGTGAGGAGAGTCATCCTGACATCCAAGGTATGCCATTTCTTCTCCTGAATGTGGGCTGGGCTCAAACAAAAGTCTGGTAAAATCAATTTTTGCCTCCTGTGGAAAGAGTTCACCTTGGGAAGGAAGGATCCAGCCACATAACAACCCTGTTAGGGTGACATATACAAAGGTCCTCTCTTATAGAGAGAGCCACCAGTTCAGATATTCGTCTGGCCGAAGTGATGGCCACCTTGAAGGTGAGTAACCATAGATTACTCAATTTTAATGGTCCCAATGACTCTGAGGTGAGTGCTTCTAGGTAAGTCCCAAGTGGAATATCTGTGTACCACTGGAGGCTTCAGGGTAGTTGCACCTCTGATGAAATTGCATACCACTGGATGCTGAGCCAGGAATTCTAGATCCCTGCATGATAATACTGATGCCAGAGATGCTGTCTGTTTGCTTATGGTATTGGGGGAGAGACCCTTATCCATCCCTCCTGAAGAAACTCCAGGATCTTGGGTATTGACAACATAGTGGGATCAAGTCTTTTTTTGGATCACCAGCTACAGAAGGTCCTCCAAGTTACATCATAGATTCTGTTAGTCAAAGGCTTTCTAGCAGCCTGGATTGTCTGTATGACCCTATTATCGAAATTGCACTAGCTTAGGACTGCCCGTTCAAGTACCAAACAGTCAGTTGGAGCCATTGTGGTTCTGGGTGGACTAGGGCTCCCTGGCTGAGGAAGATCCTGTCCTGAGGTATCTTCCAGGATCGAGATACCGAGAGACTGACTAAGTCCGCGTACTACAAACGTCTGGGCCAGTGAGAAGCTAAGAGTAAGATGTCCACCCTCTCCGATAGTACTTTCTTGATTACTCTCAGAATGAGTGGGAGTGGAGGGAAGGCATATAGTAGACCCTGGAGCCACAGGCTGTGAAGCACATTGGCCCCTTCTGCCCCTGGTGTTGGATATCTGGAATAGAACCTGGTTAACTGAGTGTTTGACCTGAGGCAAACAGGTCCAGAATTGGGTTTCCGAACCTTCTTGACAGCTCCCTGAATAGGTCTGGGTGGTCGACTGGGGCCCTGCTGAGCCAGTCCGCCTGTACATTGAGATGTGCTCTGCTCTGATGGAGAGCAGATGCCTTTCTGCCCAAAGGCCTAGCTTTTCGAACACCTGCATGAATGCTCTGGGGTGGGTACCCCCTTGACAGTTGATGTGGGCCTTGGTGGTCACATTGTCTGTCAGAATGAGTATGTGGTGCCCCGAAACCATTTCAGGGCTAGGTGGATTGTCCTGAACTCCAGCCAATTGATGTTGTTCCTGAGGTCCAGATGGGACCACTGTCCTTGTGCTATCTGGAAGTGGACGTGGGCATCCCAGCCAAAGAGGCTGGCATCTGTGTAGCATCTCAAAGAAATCAGGTGCCACATTATAAAATCTTTTTTCGTTTCCACCAGGTGTAGTGAAAACCAGTTGTTGGACCCATTGTCCTCACTCTCCTTGGTTGGCTTTGCAAATAGCAGTTCACCTGGATCTGCCAGGTCCAATGTTGACTCTGTTGTCAAAGGATCAGCACCCAATCGTGTTGCTGCCTTGGCTTTACACAATACGGATTTGAAAAGCGCTGGGCGAAAAAGCCCTGCAAAAACTGGAGGATCAGGATTCATACCCTCATCCTCCGAAAGTTCCTCTTCCTTCTGACCTTCATCCCCTGAGAGTGATGCCTCATTCTGCATGAAAGAAAAATTTGAATTTGATCTCTGGAAGGTTTTCAAATCTCTTTGTTGTTGTGGTGTCATCAATTGGCCCATATGTCATCCCTGTTGTAGGCCTGCAGCAATGGCCTGTGTCAGAGCCTCTGAGATAGTCATCTTCATCTGATCCATCATTTCTGGCCATTTGGCTTTCCCCTGGGCGAAGGCCTGCTGCTGTGGGGGTAAATGTGGCCTCTGGTGCCATTCTCACCTTCTTTGTCTATGGCTCCCACTATTCCTCTGCTTGCAACTGGTTTGTAACAGTAAAAATCTCATTGCTTCCTGTATAAGAGGCTGCCTTTTGAAATTGTTTTCTGATGCCCTCTGGTGGCTCTGCTTGAGGACAAAAAACATGCTGCTGAACCACCATTGGCTGATTTAGCAGCAGCCCTGTGTAACGAGGGAAATTTCAATCCCTCCTTCTTCTAGAGAGTCCTTCCCTTCCTTTGTCCTTTGTTCTGCCTCCCTTTCGGCCCTAGCAATTTTCTTATCAATTGCCTTCTGGCACCTCTGGGCGTCTTTTTCCTCAGCCTTTGTAGGTCTTTGAGAGAAAATGGCTTTTGCCTTTACCTGGCTGCCGCTCCCTTAGCAGCCGACTTCAGTCCCTGGGAGCTCCTGGACTGACTTGGGGTTTTGACAGGTGTCCCCTGATCCACATGTCCCTGGCGTAGCTGGACCCACATGGTCCGTCATTTTAGCCCTCTGTTCGAGGCAGGCAAGCTCGTTCACTAGGGAACTCTGCTTCCACGGCTCCTCTCCTTAACCGCTCGTGAGTATGCCCAAGCTGCAGCTGGGAAGTGACTCTGCTCCCCACTGCTGGTTCAGTGGATTCCTGGGGATCCTCAACCACATGCTGAGTCGGACTAACTCCTATGCCGGACTAAGCCGGGGAGTCAGCTGTAAGCTCTCTGTGCTCCAAATGGGTGAAATCACACACCCCTGCAGGCCGATCTGCCATTTAACCTGGACAACTGGCCTTTTTTCGCAGAGCTGAAAGGAAATAGATCTTTGCTTCTCTAGCACTTCTTTCTTGCGTCTCCTGTACTCGAAGACTGAGTCAAAACTGGGCATACACAGGCAAGGGAGGCAGGGGCCAAAGAACTGATTGACTCAGCCTACAAGCAGAAGAGAGGAGCACAACCCATTCCTATTCTTATTCCTTGGATTCTCTACTCAGCACAATGGACATTTGCTATTCTCTCTTAGCTGACTGTTCAAAAAAAATCTCTGCAAGTTACATTGAATTACAAAACATTAAATTTAATAAAATATACTTTTTTCCTAATCCACCCTAATTTCAAGATATACCACACTCAAATATATTAGCTGGGGAACGGCTGTACTTCCTTGTCCCAGAGTGAGGAAAATTCATTAAAAAATTACTGCCACCTACAAAGTTTCATTGGTAAGAATTGTATAAGCAAGCATTTTTAAAATCCAATCTACATTTTTCTTACACAGAAGTGTGGCAATGGTGTGCATCATACTGCTTTCTAATAGCCCCTGGCCAGCCTTTTAGAAGCACAGGACTGATTCCTACAGTACATTGTAATAATTGACAGCATTAGCTCTAAAGTATTTTCATAGAATCGTAAGTTTGTAAGAGTATTGGAAGAGCCAACGTCCCTGCCTAAGGCAAGAATGCTCAGCCCATTCCTGACAAATGATTATATATCCTTTGTTGGGAAAACTTCACTGATGGAGCACCAACAACTAGTTCTTATGGCCAGGAAATTCCCCAGCCTTGCAGAAGCACAAGGACTTATTACTGCAGTACATTTAAATGTCTGACAGCATTAAAGTTTTAAAGTATTTTTATTTTAACTAATGAATTTCACTACCGCTAGTAAGGAACCACCTAAATTTTCCTATTATTTATCCAAGAGAATTTTAATGTAACACATATTGCACAGAAGAAAAATACTGGCTTCTTGTTCTATTAATTTTAAATCCTCAATAACTTCCACAGAATACTGTATGAATGAACTTAATGGAGTTTCTATCAAATCATATCTTTATTATAGTCATAGACCAACATACAAATCATATAAAATACATTAACCAAGTCTGTTTGGATTTAGAAAAAAGTATTAAATAGAAAATGCCACAGCCTTTGTCAAGTAAATATCTGTATTTACTAAGGGCTCCTAAAATGATAGGCATTGCAGCATAAAATGAAGATGATGAGAACAGTTGCTTTTACTTAAAAATATGACAAAGTCATGTTAATGTAATTACAACATATCTCATGAAACTATCTACTGTTTTGCCTCAGTATGATTTAATAGCTTTAAAATTGGTGAGGATTTTGAGATTGAATTGATTGCAGATGTTGGTAAAATAATATATTACATCTACTAAAAGAACAATTACAATAAATGCAATATTCCTTATGATGAAGAATACCATAGTATTATCATTGCCTTGTTTATACAATGCACAATTTGACATAAACTTTATAACACTGTAATAACACATATCCTTTGATAAAGCCATTGATGCTATGCAGGAAAGCAAATATACTATGTTACCCCTCAGGTTCAATCAATAAATTCTTATATGCCAGTTAGGAAAACACATGTATTCACAAATTACATTAAACCATAATTTGGTTTTGAATTAGTCTGTTGTATGAACAGTCATTGTGATGTGTAAGCCACAGCTAACAATGTAATGCAATAATTAAACACAGTGATCGAAAAGCCCTTGTCTTCTATTATTACTCTAGAAAAATACATGTGCAAAACTGCTTCTTAACTAAAATTTATTAAAACAAATACTTTTCAAAGTAATTCTATCCCTTCTATTATATCTAGTTAAATTTTTATAACACAATCACAAGTATCATCATTAAAAATCATTAAAACATTTAAATAATGCATAAGGCCACTGGACCTGGACGTTACAACTCTTAGAATAGAATAGAGCAGAAATAGAATAGAATAGAATCTCCATGTTCTACATTAAACTATCCTATAATACAATATAAAGATAATTTCCAGTTTTCTAATACTGGAAGCAAACATTATAGAAACAGCAATTCTTGTTTTTTTTATGAAAGTCTAATCTGGTGATTGCTATCTAAAAGATAATTGCCAACAAGCATCAGCTAGATGTCAGAATTTAGATTTAATATGGTTGCCTTCTTGTGCACATGCAAATTAAAGAGATTATCTGTCACTTGCTCCAATTACAGTCTGCTTTGTGGTTCTGCTAGGAGTTCTTGGGTAAGAGTGGAGACAGGGATATAATATATGATTCATAATTGATTAAATTAGTAGCCAAAATAAGCGAGTACTTTAGCTAGGCTTCTTAGAAGATGAAAATCCATAAGAACCTCTTTAAGATATATCTATATTTAGGATTTAACATGGTTCAGAATTAAAAGTAGAAAGGTTTGCAGAATAAAGTTTATGTGCAAAAAGTAATTGAAATTTGTTTTTTCATTTATTATTTTTCAAGCATCATTATCCAGTTTTCATAAATATTTAGTGTAGTTGAATTAATTATTTTGTTAAGCATGTATTGTGCAAGGTCTTAGATGCGGAGCTTTTTCCTTTTCCCAATGGCCCTTAACATGTATTTATCTATACATACTAGATGCACAAATATTCATCCTTTCCTTAAAAATATAACCTGGCTTTTATGATTCTGTTGAGTTGAAGCAAATTCCTAGAAGAACTTTCATGATGGCAAAGGCAAAAAGAAACAAAGTGCACAATCTGACTCCTCAAAGACAAATGCAATATCCAAAAGCTTTAGATGTGCAGAATTCTAGGCACCTCCAGAATTTTTGTAACTGTTAAGTAGAAGGAAAGAATTATTAATATCCGATAAACAAGTGGTCACATGAATTATAATTTTAATGAAATATTAATGAATTGAAAGCCAATGCAATTTAACCCACCCTTTCCATGTGTATTCCTAAACATGCCATTGACAAACAGTATCTTTAGTTTAAAGGAAGCTGATACCCCTTGTGCTTGCACAAAGTCATAATGAAGGTAAGTTTAATGTTATGTGAGGCTATTCCAAATAAAAAAGTATATTAGACACAGATTTGAAACCATTGCCTATAATAAGGCTATTTACTTCATAATGATTCTGCATACATTGGGTTGACAAAAAATTAGCAATGGGTGACTTCCGTCACGGACTCTGTTGGTGAAAATTGAAAGTCCTCATGTCATAAAATCCCTGCTGTTTCCAGCAAAACTTGGAGTGGGGTATAATTGTTTAAAATAAAAGTGGAATGGGTAAAAATGTTGGCAAGCAACTTTCGCAAATGTGGCTGAGATACCAAATGAGGAGGAGTGGAAAGGTAAATACTAAAAGCTGTCACTATTTTTATGTGATACAAATTACCTCAGAAGGCAAATCAGAGAGCTATAAATCAATTTTCAATTTTCTGTCATTTTACTTTCCCCCAAAAGGAAGCTCTTCATTTATTTAACTTATATATCTCTAACTCCTCATGGATTCCAAGAGGTTTAGTGTATGTCCCTAACCAAAATATCAGTTAAAACCATATCATTAAAAATAATAATTATATAGCAAGCAATTACTCTGTGAGCAGAACCCAGCCACATTATAAAATTTAATTGTGATTATAAATGCAATGTTCTAGAGAACACTTTAATTTTTATGTCTTTCCTGAAAACCATCAGGGAGGAATTGCAATTTCCACATATTGGCATAAGATAGAAATGGCTCAAGAATTTGTGAAAGGACCCTAGTTTATTTGTTTTGCTAGACCGTACATTAAAATGAATATATATTTTCAAAGGATATATAAAATTATGAAGTGTTGTTAAACCATTCCAATAAACCATGGAAGAAAGTAAATGTTGATTTTACTCTTTTATAGTGATATGGAAGCTTTTGTAATTATCATAATTGTTATTGGATTATTCCCCAAGATATATAAGATTTACCACAGTAGACCGCTGCTGGATACTATGCTCCTCTGTTCCTCTGCTAAACACAAATTTAGACCAGGTTTCTTATTTGCTGTTGGAATTCAATTTCAGATATCAACAAACCCTTATTTTGAGTAGAAATCTACCAGATGTTAAATATGACTTTTATACTACTTGATATACCTACATCCTGTTCAGCTATATTCAAGTGACAGAAACAAACTGAAAGTCACTAGAAATTGCCAAGAAGAAAAGACAAAGATCTCAGAAAAGAAGTTAACAAAGAATTTCATACAAGAAGCAGTATTACTATACCTGCAAAGTGCAAAGATACCAAAGACGAAAACATATGGAAAAAACAAGAAGATCCTTTCAAATGATGTCTGAATTCAGAAAATCCAATCATGAATTGAAAAGAACCGATATCCTCATTATTACTTATGGTCACTCATGCCCTGATAATTTCCCACTTTTCTTTTGTTTCTTTTCAGATAACAATCAAGATGCTGACTATTATTTTTAAAGTGTTCTATATGGCATTTGGGTAGGTTATCTGTGGGATTGCCTCTCCCTAAGGACACCTACCAATTCTACCAGATCAGATATGGTGGGCATCATCTAGTCCTTTCCCTTAAACATTGCCATATTGTGGAATCTAGGAAATGTGCCTTTTCTATGGCATCCCTCTGCCATGTGGTAAATCATCCCCCCTGAAGTTTGGCAGGGTCCCGTGACTAAATAAATGTTTTAAAAAATATATCCAAGATACCTTAGAAGATAGTTCTTACTTACAGTAGTAAGTGACATTAGATCACATACCGTATTTTCATAGTATAAGATATACTTCCCCCCCCAAAAGAGGGTGAAAACTTGGGTGCATCTTATACACAGAATGTAGCCCTGTCCAGCCACCCCCCCACCCTTTGGCCTCTGCCTCCCAGCAATTTGCCTCCTTGCAGCAAACAGCGCACAGCCTGATTAGCACAAGCAACTGATTATTGGCCTCCCAACCATCAACTGATTCAGGCTGTAGGGAGGCAGCAATAGGCTATGGCCAGAGGTGGGTTCTGAATCTTCTTGCTGCCAGTTCACTAAGGGTTGTGCTTCGAGCGTGTGCATGCGCGGCAAGCAAAAATTAGCTTCTGCACATGCACAGAAGCAAAATCCAAGATGGCGGCGGCCAGAGCCACCAACAGAACCGGCTCTGTGATGTCACTGCGGAGTTACTACCAAATCGATAGAACTGGATAGAACCAATAGGAACCCAGCTCTGACTATGGCAATCCCTGCAGCCTGAAACTATTAGCTGCTTGTGCTAATCAGGCTGTGCTAAAACTGAAAGTGAAACTAA
>JANHFT010001585.1:132356-148159 GCA_032467955.1 Pseudoxenodon macrops
GATTTCCCCCCCCCCTATTTTCCTCCCCAAAAACTAAGGTGCATCTTATACTCCGGGGCATCTTATACTTCGAAAATATGATAGTTCAATCTGAAAATTTAAGCCAACTGGAACTTCTAATTATGAAAGTCAGGGATGATATTTAAAAAAAAATAGAACTAATATTCAATACAAGGAATACCAAACTGATACAACATGTATAGCAACCAATCTTAAAATTCAGTATGAAGAATTTGATAGTCTTTTATGATTGACTAGCAACAGTAAAGGTAGCTGCAGTCAAAAAATATACCATAGATGAACACTCAGTAGTACATTGAAGATCTTGGAAAAATATTCAAATATTATGATGCATCTACATCTACACAGATCAGGATCATGCAGGCAGTGGTTTTCTTTGTAACATTCTACAGAATTTTTGATGTTCAGCTTTAAAGACCCAAAACAGAAATAATATTTATGCTTTTGAACATTGGTATTAGGGAAGATTCCTTGAAATACTGTGGATAGTCAAGAACATTAACAAATGGATTATAAATTTGGGAGCATCTACTTTGTGTAGCAGAGATTAACAATTTCAGAGCTACAAAAATCAATATGTCCACTATAACATTTCTTGGTATGAGTCAGATTCTATTTTATTTTTTAAATTCAGAAAATTAATTAAAGGGGAAGCCAGCATATTACAAAGCAATGTGTCAATTCTAACATTTTTGTTGTTTTTAAGAAAGATTCTGAGTATGCAACATTCTTTTTTAAAAATCATTTGGAAACCTCTGCCCGGAAAAGAGTCAAAAATTTGCTTTTAAGCAAGTGAGTATTTTATATTAAGTTACACAAGTTCATTCTACAGTTAGACAAATCCTCCTCCTCACTTAAAGAAAATTACTCGTAATTTTGAAAATTAGTTCATAGTATCTATTCAAAATGTATGTTATATCTACCAAACCATTTGAGAGATTTCTAATAATCCTTTATAACTATGCATTGTTTGCCCAACTGCAGGAGACCATCTACAAATAGCATTCATTTTAGAACAAGAAGAGAACCAGAGTTCTGCCAATATGAAGGAAATATCTTCATTTAATATTCAGCCACAGCAATATTCAATTCATGACTGTTTGAAGCTCCATTTAGCTTAATGCTTGCAAAGCAATATTTTTGACAACATAAGAGAGTAATATGGCTAATAACTATTTATAGCATCAACTAATAGAACGATGGCTGTCCATTAAAATAATGCAATGTATAATCACAAATTTCATTTGCTGAAGTGCTGGAAAATAATAGCAATCAGGAGATTCTGAATTCAATACTAATACTATGTAAACACTAAGGACTTATTCTATCTGGCAACTGTAAAGGAAACATGTTTTATTGAGCATGGCCTTTATATCACTTTATATTAGATTTTACTGATTAAACAAATGAAGAACAACAACAGTATTTTAAGGATTTTAGGGCACAAGACATCCAAATAATGGCAAAGTACTAGATCACTAGAACTAGAATTAGCTGCTATACAATATATCAATCTGTGAATCTGACAAAACCCTTTCTAGTCTAATTAGAATTTGCTCTTATTGAATGTAAAATAATTGTATATTGGAAAAAGAAAATGAGAAACAGAACAAGATGTCAAGTGGAATCCCCAAGGATTTATAAAGAATATGTGAAAGCATCTGTTCTTTTCTCAGCATCATCCTATAGCAGAAGTAGAACAAAATCAATCACCTATTTTAAGAAATATGAAAAGTAGACTATTATTCATAGGTAGTATGTTTATGATTTTAAACCTTGCTTTGCTTGGACTAAAAGGGTTATTAAAACACTTTATAGGTCAATCAATGATATTACAATTAAAACTTTACTCAATAAAGAAATTATTCAAAACAAAATCATTTAGATTAAGTAATTGCGAGATGAACATTCCAAATCTCTAATCTAATTTCTTCCCAATTCTGAATATTCCTTACTCATATATTCCCACATATTTCCCCTAAATAATAAATAAATTTGATATAAATATTAGCAATTGTTTCAATAGGTACAGTATGCCAGAACAAAGACAGAAAATTAAGAAATCAAGGTGCAAACTTTTTAGGATTTCAGTATTATATAAACACCCATGCAATTACTTCAGCCTTCCTGTGCTTGTGCTTCACTAGTCCCCCCCTTGGGTACCCTCCCTGTACCTCTTGTGCACCCCCTCTCTGTTCCTCCCCTGCATCCCACACAGTCCCCTTTGATCTCTTCCCCACCTATCCTGCCATCCTAGGATTTGCAACTTCCTGACAGACTTTGTTCGTGGGAAGCCAACAGGAAGTTGTGTGGTTTGCTTAGTTGGGGCTGCAGGGATTGCCATCATTTTACAACTACATCGCTTATCAATGAAATTTCTGGTCCCAACTGCAGTTGTAAATTGAGGATTCTCTGCAGGTCAATTTGTGAATATTTTAATTTGAGAAAACATTTAGGTTAAAAACATTTTAACCACAATATTACTTTATAACCCACTGTATCATAGTGGATAAATGAAAAAGGAAAGCACAAATGACTGAAATAGTTTAAGCTGATCCGTCTTTCATAATTGCCTTCATTTTCATTTTCAATATTTTGAAAAGCTACCTGTTTATTTAATATTCCATTAAACACAACTCTTAATTAAATGATTTCCAAAACTGACTTAAAATAATTACTAATATAATAACCAGGATTTCAATACAAATATATATTTCTTCTTGCCAGCAGCACAGAACAAAGGTATGTAAATACTACTCTTTATTTAGTGAAACAAACAAGGACTTTGTTAATGGTATACACTCATGGATTCTTCAAGATAAATCGATAATACAAAAGGAATTATTTAATATATTTAATATGAAATCTCTAATTTGAATACAACCTCTGTTATAACTGTTGTATCATATTCTATTGTATTGTTCTCTAGTAAAGGTTTATTTATTTTATTTTTAAAATAATTTTATTAGTTTATCAAAATATAAATTACAAGGAGAAATAAAAATAATGTAAAGGTAGAGGAAGGAAAAGGAAGAAGAAAAAGGGTGGAGTAAAAGGGGAAAGCTTTTTCTTCAGACATTTTTAGCACAGTAAAAACAGGTAATAAAATACACCTCTAGTTTTTTATTTTTAAATAGTAATATGTACAAGCTATGTCTATAAAAAAAACCCAGATCTAATCAGCAAAACTCAAAATCAAAGTTTCATACTTTTTGTACCTGAAGCACAAAGTCTAGAAACGGTTTCCAAGTAGAAACAAAATTAGTTGTGTTATCTTCTTTAATTGAAGCAGTCAATTTAGCCATCTCTGCAACTCCATCAGCTTCTGCAACCAATCATCCATTGTGGGAATTAAAGTATCTTTCCATTTTTATGTAGAGCATTCTTGCTTGCTGTCAGCATATATAACATCAAAGTTCCATTTTCCCCCAACTTATTTGTCCATTAGGCCTAAAATAAAGGTGGTTTTACCACTTTAAGAATCTCCTGTAATAAGATATGAATCCTATTTATTAAAAACATATTTTAAGTTATAATTTAATGTAAGTTTTAAATCCTTCATCCACATGTCTTTCCCAGTGTTCAAGCATTATATTGTCAACTTCGAAATGGATCAGGCCTATCGAAGCCATGTTCTCAGCTTGACACACTTTGGGGGGAGGATGAGCTTGGAATATCCGACCAGACATCAACACTTACTATATCATGGGAACCAAGGTCATCCCAACAGAGACTGGAAGAAGTTACCAAAGAGACACCAGAACACCTAATTGGGCAATGTGACCAGTAACAAGGAGGGAGGGAGCTGTCCATTCTTTAATTATATTGGAAGAGCAGGAATTAGCCAGAGCTGGTTTCATTTTACAACTGGGCCGAAATGATGTACTCAATAAAGCAGTTCTTTGAGAAAGCTAAAAGTCTCGGAATTGCTGGATTGGTTGGGTTCATTACTTGAAACCTTGACATATACCGGTATTATATGCAAAATTCTTTGCCCATTGGATCATATAATGTTTCACATATTCATTCTCAAAATTCAATTCCAACCACAATTTATAAAACTTAGCAATAATATATTCATCATTACCACACAATAGTGTTTCAATTCATTTTTTACAAAGTCAAATCCATAACTTTTAAAATCTAATTTAAACATTTATTTCAATTGTAAATACGTAAACCAATAAAAGACACATTCTAATTCCAACTTCTCTTTGGATTTGAGGATGGGTTCACCATAATTAAAAAGTATTGTTGGACCATAAATCCACCAGTCTGCCCTTGCCACCATTTCTTTTCTAAAAAACCTTGGAGTAATAACCAAAGAGGTATCTTTGATGAACCTTACTTCATATTTATTCCAAATCCTTAACATGGAATGTCTATGCAAATTGGTTGTTGAAATCAATGTTTATTTTAATCTTATCATACCATAAGTAGGATTGCCATACAAATCTTAATTTATGACTTTCCAGATCAAGTAACCTCTTGTTTAGGAGAATTGCCTACTTTTTAAGCCAGACAAAACAAAGTACAATTTCAAAATTGGTAAATCCAAACCTCCACTTTCTTTAGCATCTTGTAATAATTTTATCTAATTCTTGGTTTTTTCCCTTGCCATATAAATATGTCCACTTGCCATTGTCTAAATGGAGTATTGGTTTTAAGTATTGGTAAAGTCTGAAACAGAAACAAAATCTTTGGTAAAACATTCATCTTAATTAAAGAGATTCTACCCAATAAAGTTAGTTGCAATTTATCCCATCTTAATAGGTCTTTTTAAACATCACTCCACAGAAGCATACATATAATTTTATTTATTACATTTATATCCTGCTTTTTCATCATTAAAACAAAGCTGAAGATCTGTACTCTCATCAAAAATTATTATTTAACAGTCTATATTGCCATATTAAACATTTCTTACAGTTTAGGTAAGTATTAACATCATGTTCATTGCTTTAGAAGATTACCAGTATCGCCTGTTTTGCAAAAACAAACTCCAAAAATCCCTTGAGAATCAACTTAATTCAAATCAATACCAAAAGCAGTTTTTATATATTTTAAAATAAATATTAATATGCTACCAAATACTTATGCTATAATTTTCCAATGCAACCTCAATTAGCCTTCTTCAAAGTATGTGTGAATATCAATTGTCCTCTTATGCATATACTATCTGCACAGAGTGCTAATGGTACAATGTTATGAAGGAAAGGCTTGAAACCCGTGGTGAAACCTGAATAATTATTAACCTAAGAATATTACCATATGACATTCTAAATACAGGTTTATCATACTAATTAGAATTAGTTAGCAGGTTTTTATATCATTCAGAGAAAAATTGACATGCTGAAACTTTTCAATAGTACAGAAATACAGAATAATTTCCTAGAATTATGAAAAAGGTGATTAGTATGTTTCTCTGATATCAATTATATGAGTTTTCTTAACTTTTAAAAATATCCTCTATCAGCAGTCTTCACTGCAAATAAGCAAAAATATGCATGTAGATGGAATAAGCACAAAATAGGTTTCATTTATTTTTTTAATCAAACTTATAAACCATTTCAGTTGCAACTGACGCTTTCTGCTACATGCCCAAGTTTTAACAGGACTTAAATCAATACAATATTTAATAATTTAAAATGATTAATCATAATTAAAGCTACTGGGTGAAGAAACACTCTCTAGTACAGGTAAATAACAAACTGCATTGGGGAGGCCCTATGCCTGTGATGGCGAACCAGGTGGCACGTGGAGCAACATCTGAGGGCATTGCCCTATGTCAGCTCCAGCACACATGAGCACGCTAGCCAGTTGATTTTCAGCTTTCCAGAGGGTGGAGGAAAGTCTCCGGATCCTGTGGATGGTGAAAAACTGGACCCAACGGGCCTACCAGAAGTAGAGGTGTGGGTGGTTGCACGTACATACATGGGGTGAGGGCATTGCATTATGGGTGGGGGCACGCACGTGCCATTTTGGCACCTGAGCAAAAAAAAAAGTTTGCCATCACTGTAGTAGATAGTTTTGCACAACTCTAACCAACCAGTTAAAAGCCACTTTAACACAACTAATATCCAAAGTAAGTATTTGATACCATTGAGCTAACAGCATTCACCATGTCATTTTGGATTTCATTCGTCATCACAATTTCAAAATAGTGTGTTATGAATACCACTACATGAGATCCTACCAGAGTAAAAGTTACATAGTGGTATTTTTAATTCATTATACACTCCAAACTATTATTCCACTAAGATATTTTTGGAAATAAATTGTCTCCTCCAGATTTATAACCTATTTCATTAGTGCAAATGGAGGAAACAGAAAACAATGCCCATAAGTGACTCCAGGAGCAACTACATTTAAAATGATTGGAATGCAACAAAGACATACATCAACAAAAGTTTTTAATATTACCATCAAACAAAGCGTATAATATTAAAGTACAAATCTTGAGCCAATGTTATATAAAGCCATTGTTTAACTGTCTTATAAAATATCAGTCATCCAGGTAGTTCTTGACTTATGACCATATTTGGAATCAGAATATCCATTGTAAGTTAATTGTTAACAACTGTCTTGCTTAGCAATGAAAATTTTGGGCTTAATTGTGGTAGTAATTTGAGGACTACTTATATGACCCAAACTGATCAACTTTATCCCCATATGTTGAAGCTACTTAAATGTATTTAATGTATTTAAATTTCTAGGTGCTACAAATTTATGGTTCATAAATCAGCTTCTGCTTATCACCCAATTCTAAATCTGAACCAGGTGAAAGTCCTTTGCCCACCAGATTTGGGGGAAAGGCTAGTGTGAGGCAATAGGAGTAGGGTATTCATTTTGAGATTAATTCTGGGTGCAATTGGCATATACTCATGTGAAAAAGAAACTACAACTCTTTGAGTTCTATGATTTCACGTATATGGTGTAATGTCATGTTGTTCATCTGAGGTAATATTTACCTATTTTTAAGAACTGCTAAGGACCAGATGATTTTTACTATGTTCTGATATGTAAACCGGTAGAACTCAAAGAGGGTGCACTTACCCCCCCCCCAACATGGCTGTGTTTTAATAGTAAGCAGTAAGAAGATGCTATCATCAGGATATCTGAAAGCATTCCTTAACTCCTACTCCATGCAATCGAATTATGGAACTCAGGAAAACCATTAAGACCCAGCTTTTTCCAGGAAGCCTTCGTGGAATGAAATGTAGATGGCCGTCCAGCAACTGATGTTTCCATGAAAGTGTATTTTGCAAGGCATCAAGATTATTAGTGTTGACTGTTTATACTGTTCTATACTGTTACAAAGCTAGCATGTTTACCACTTAGTCAGCCACAATTTAAAAGCAACCAAACGTGGTAATTGATAAAGTTACATAATCTTTGCCATCTTTTTATTAGGAGTTTTGGACTAGAGTATTATTTGCTCTGACATGTACTGGGAAGCGCAGTAATCTATTTATAGTGTTTTAATTCAATTACATGCAAGACTGGAATTCTTTATGACTTTATGAAATTTTATTGGAATGTATGCTTCCTCTGCTCCTACAAATTGTTTTAAAAATCAGAATTGTTTGATTAAATTGGACTATCCTAACGAGGCCAATTTTAAAAGGAATGCTTAATTATAACACAAGGTTTATTTGAGAAAAGCATAAGAGATGAATTAAACATTGATTACCAGCAAAAAAGAAAATCAATGAATCAAAGAGATGTGCCTATCATTTGTCTACTCTATATATCCCAACAGAAGAAAATATTTGTAGCTCAGGATTGAACTATGGAGCTCTTGGTGGTGAGCTTGGTTATTAGCTTGCAGATGCTTCATTACCTGACTAGGTAACATCATCAGTGTTGATATTACAAGTATGTTATATGTACCCGATTAATGTGAACTGTTCAGAAAGAATGCAAAACCATGACTTACTGAAATATATAAAGCTAGTGACAGTGATTTTAAGCTAAGGTTTAACAATGCATAGGATTATATAAGGTCAGCTAGTGGCAATTTAAGCAATGAACTATGGTTAAACTATGTTTCACAAACTATGTGAAAAAAAGGAAAGGCCAACGTATTATTAACTATTAAAAGAATGACAAGCAAGCTCAGCAGTTTAAAAGGACAGTATATTTATGACTTTTTATTTCCACTTTGAATTCATATAAAACCTGTTCCTACTTAATGGTTTATAGATCTTTGCTTTTATGCCACATTTTAACAAGTAGAAACATGCCTTGCAAAGTCTTTGAGTACATAATTTATTTTGTCAATCCTGAAGTGCATTTCTCAACTGAAGCTATCTATACTTCTCCTGACTAATATATGTTCTGCTTCTTGGCTAATGAAACAAAGTACTTTTCATGATTTGCACACAATAGGATTACTTAAAGATTAGGTGTCGTCCTACCTGTCTTTTCCCGAAGTTGGTGGAAAGAATAGAAGGAAAAAATGTTCCTCTACTTCAGTGTGTTTGTGTGTGTATAAAAACTTGAGAAATTCTTATTCTTTTCCATTTATTGGATCGATAAGATTATTTTTAAATAAGAAGCTTCCATTTGTCAGACTTTATTTTTTTGCTAGTTAAAAATTAATATAAAATAATTTAAATTTTTAAGCAGGTTTTTCATATTGTTCCTATTTTTTCTTGTTACAAAAGCAGTGAAAAATCAGGATGGCTCATTTGTAAAAGTATTCAAAATATCACTTCCATTGGTTTGCTACTGTTCCCTTACTATGTAAAACAATAAAAAGGAAGACATTTAAAACAGCTACTATTTGAATTTGTTGCAAACCCCCAGAAGACCAAATGGAACAAACAAATAAATGACAATTTCATTTATATGGACTATGACTTGCTTAAGCAATAAAGAAGGAATTCTTATGCAGCACTTATACTACTGAAAATATTTTTTTCGCAATGTAATGAATTCTTAGTACATATCAAAATCAGTATTGTGACATCAAGATTACTTTATAAATATCAAATATCAGGCTACCTATTTCTAACTGGATGATAATTCTTGTTGCAACTAATATGATACAGGAACTGGAATGAATCAGAGTAATAATGAAATTAACAAATGAACTCTTATGAGAAGAGAGGAATAAATCTGAGTAGAAAAATAACTTTTTCTACACATTAAAAAGGTAAAGGTTCCCTTAGCACATACGTGCTAGTCGTTCCCGACTCTAGGGATGGTGCTCATCTCCGTTTCAAAGCCGAAGAGCCAGCGCTGTCCGAATAAATCTCCGTGGTCATATGGCCAGCATGCCTAAATGCCGAAGGGGTACGGAATGCTGTTATCTTCCCACCAAAGGTGGTCCCTATTTTTCTACTTGCATTTTTACATGCTTTCGAATTGCTAGGTTGGCAGAAGCTGGGAGAGTTAATGGAAGCTCACTCCGTTAACGTGGTGCTAGGGATTCGAACCGCCGACCTTTCTTATCGACAAGCTCAGCATCTTAGCCACATTAAGCAAGACGAAAACAGATTAAAAAAATTTATAGACACAATGCTGCCAGAAAAATCTTTCACGATGGATAGCTGAATACATTTCATAGCAATATGGAAAGTCAGTATATTATTCCAAATGTGTATCTTTCTGTTTATGGAAATTACCTTTTACAATCAAAATAAAGTTTAAAACAAATTGATACAAAGCACTCAGGTTCAATTATCTCTTTTTCCTGTACAGACTTTTACTTTATTGTACTAATATTATATTTTAACTGTATAATTTGGGCAATTCCTGACTTTGTATACCAATATTTGTCTGTATACAGAAAGTTCTGGTCTATATTAAAGTACTTGTTGATTGTAGCCTGTTGACACTTCAGAACTGCCATAGGATAGGAGTATACATAGTCTGGCTGTTGGTCACCACAAGCTAAATGGACAAAAACACTCGCTTACATGGATCTCATATCTGAACCAAGCAATTTGTATTTACACTAGGACTACTGAAAAAACAAACTGATACTCAGGACTGCTTTTTCGTTGCAAAAGTGCTAACCATAGCCAATTCCTTTAGTTTCCTTTAATAATCATGGGAGTCCTATTTCCCTATGGCCAAGTACATGCAATTAAAACCTACAAGAAAATGAACTGGGGGAGGAGAAGAGAGAATAACAGCACAAATTAGCTAAAAGGCAAAAAGAGGAAAGGAGAGGAGAAAGCTCATTACATTTTTTGAACAACCAGACAAAAAACACAAAAATACAAAGATAATATTAGAAAGCATTGGCAGATGACTGAATAATAAATTCTAATGGTTCAGCATTATACATGCCATGAACTCTATTTATTTATTGGTTTTTTTTTAATACCTTGATTACTTTAGGAATAACTCAAAGCAATGAAGATACATAATACGCCTTTCTCCTATTTTCCCCACAACAAAGAGGTGAGTTGGACCAAGACAGAGTGACTAGTCCAAAGTCAACCGCCCAGTTTACATGACTAAGGTGGAAATAGAAGTCAGTCTCCTAGTTTCTACGCTAGCACCTTAACCACTATATACCATGTATGCAAAGCAGCATAGATTTTGACTTCAATATGTATTTCCAGTATTAAAAATATAGCAGAAACCAATCATTGCATTTGATGCTAAAAAAACAAAGTTTACTCATGACAATGGCTTGCTGGGTGACTCCAATATATATTAGGTTGGTTTTGGATTGCATATTTTATTTAACATAATATGAATAAAATACTATTTCTGCATTGCGCACCAGTATTTTTCTTTCTATCTCCAGTTTAACATTATTTCCTTAGTTGCAACAAATACTGATAAAAGTATAAAAGTATTAGGACTATCCTAAAATGCAGATTTTATTCCAGAAAGGTGCTCTGGATCTTGAATGTAGCACTAGCCCAGAATTCTTTACAGCAATGTGGATAGTCTCATATGCATACTTTTGTGCTGTCATGTGATCATAGCAGAGAATGCAGATACTTTTATTTAAAGTGATGAGACAGATATAATATTTATACCATCAGGTTATATGAAACACCTTTGTGGAATCAAAACCATAGCATCATAAAATTGTGTATGTTTATTATATATATATATATTATATATATATATTCAAAATCTGCTAAAACCATCAAATCAAGTCAAATCAAATCAATCTTTATTACAATTATAGACATCAATAAAAAACCAAATAACTTGATCATCTGCTCATAACAGTACTTGCTACTGCTGTAATAATCTTCATTGGTTTAAATCCTAATTCTAACACAAATATATAATTAGTTTTGGGACTCATTTCTGAAGCTGCAATAATATCTGTACCAGAATCAATGATACACAACAAAGAAGACACAAACCTAACATTTTGTGTGACACACCGTATGCCACCAAAGCCATAGTATTGTACTGTGTTTAAGCAAGTAATCTCAGTATGACATATACATTTAAGATTCCACAGCAGCTGTAACTTCTTATATTAAAGACTACCGACATGATATACAATATGGTTACAATCAATTTGAATGTTATCTGAAATGAATGTGTATTAAGACCAATTTTTAGTTTCTAAACTGTACTTTATGTGATATTTTTAGCATACCACAAATCTCCTTTAAAAAAATATATTATATGGGAAATACTTTTACGAACTATGAGAGATGGAAAACAATCAGGCAACTAATATAGTACATCAACAGTAAGAACAAGCAGAAAGGAGTGTTAGCCAAGAAATCTGAACCACAATAATCACACTCAGCAAAGTACAGATGATTTAATACTGACCAGAGAAGTTTGAGAAACTGCCAGGTTTCATTCAAACCTTATAATTAATTTTGATTACAAAGTAAAACTTTAAATGAAATACTTAAATGACAAAGTGCATGATGTCAAACTATCACTCAATCATCCTCTTTCCCAACACTATTTCTCCTCTTTTTGCTAATTTTGGACAGGATGCCAGTTTATTTCACTGGTGTCTTTACTGTTAGTGCCTTCAGAGTTTTCTCTGAGCTTCATGAGCACTTCTATCTATAAATCAATCTTCCCCAACCCAGGACTTTATAGATGTGTCAGGATCACAATTTCCAGCTACCAGCACCAATACATATGGAAGATATAAAATGTATTCTAATGTGAAATTATTTTCGTGTACATATTAGGGAGAAAAAAAGATCACAAATCCAAAACTGATCATTCAAATATTATTTTAAATATGTATCCAGCAGATATTCTATGGTAATGGTATTTATTTTAGTTGGCAGACTAGAAGAGGTAAAACACACAAGGCCTGATCTATGAAACTTTACTTGGGAATAGTTGGACTAACTCCTACAAACACATAAAGTTAACACTGGTCATAAAACAACATCAAGCATTCAGAAACTTGACAGGAAACAAAATATACAGCTGCAGTAACTAAAATAAACAGTTCAGTTCTTATCATCAAAAAGGACCATCCCATGGCAGGACTTATACTTTTGGGTAAGTAAGTAAAGTAAAATGCCTGAATGTATTTTAATATAACCAGTTGGTCACGAGACTTCTTGCAGAATATTTGTTTTATATACTCTTACATTAAAATAAAATGCCATCAGCTTGATTTCGCCTGGGATCTCCATCCTTCTTACCTACTGCAGAATGGAATGCTTGCTGTGTGGAAAACGATGCACGCGGGGGGGGGGGAGGATTGGATTCCTTGCAGCAGAGTGCTAAACGGAGAAGAGGGCAAATCTCCGTGCAGTTGCAACAATTTCCCTTCTAACGCTTAACCCTTGGCAACTCTATTTCAGATCACTTCCTGAGTAGCCCTACACGTCGGGATAACGTACATACACATCCATTAATTTTTAACTCCAAAGCGGATGCCAAAAAGGAGATAACTTGTGTTCTGAAAACAAAATCCAAGCAGCGTGAAAAATAAGGACATAAAAGCCTCTTACCTCGCTCAGTTCCGCAGAGTCATTTCCATATTTCAAGGCAACTCCAGTATTCATGATTAGACTTTCACCGGGGCTTGACTGCTGTCTATGGATGTTAAGGTTTTAAAGCTCCAGAAAATTCAATACCCCCTTCGCATCTGAGCTTTTTCCGTCTTGCACTTTTTGCACTAGACAGCCATTTTCGCTGAACATTTAGACCCCCTAGAAATTATTAATGCACAGAGTCTGCCTAAACAGAGACAAAAAGAAATCTGCCTGCCGTTTCACAAACAATTCGTTGCTGCAAGACGCTCATTAAAAATACTGCAGAGCGCTCCGCCAGACGGAGTGCAAGCAGGATGTAAAAAAAAACCTTCTGGCTGCTAAAATAGCCGCGATTCAGTTTCGTGCCTTCATTCTGTTCCTGCTCAGAAAGAAAGGCAGTTCAACACACTTGGAAATTGTTTCTGGAGCTTCGAACCGACTCCTAGATCCTACTCAGAGGTGGAGGAGAGAACAGGGCGCAGACGTACCGTGCTGCTCCCGCTAAAGTTTCCCCTTCAAGGGAGCCTGGAGTTGTAAGTGGTTTATGATCAAATACAGCTGTCTAGCTGCTGGCTACGGGGTGCCTGGAAGAGGCGGTACCAAATGGAGGAGGGGTTGGGGGAGAAGGAAGCAGAACACATGCTCCGGAGAGCTTACTTTAGAATTGCAGGCATCCTTCCAGAATTTTGTGTGTGCTGCGTGCACCCAAAAATCACCGTGTTCCAAAGTTCAAAGCAATCAACAACAACAAAAAAGAAGGGAAAAAACCCCCCTCAAATAGGTAACTTTGATGAGTGACCTTCTCTTTGTTACACCGAAGAAAGCTAATGAAAACTTTACAGGCAATTGGGGCGTGTTTAAATTGATACTTCTTCATTTTTATACAGGATAGTATGACATAGAAGATACTAAGACAAAAAACTGAAAGCTTCAAATTGGAATAATGGAAAATATGGAAGAACGATCCTTAGTTCAAGAGTCCAATTCCTATGAAAAAATTGCCTAGTTTTCAAAATTTAAAGATGGTCTTATATATTTCTGATTATTTTACTTTTACTTTACTTTTAAAGGCTTGACTTAAGTTTGTTCTCAGGAAAAAGGTGGCTTTCTTTGCCTTGACCAAACTTTTTCACAACAGTAACTTCACATACCACAAAAGGTAAAAGCAAATGCTTTTTAAAAAGTCATACATACCACTTTCATTTTTTCAGTGCAGCTGAAAATTAAAAACATATTTCTAAAATGCCGTAAGTTTTAAAATTTAGTGAGCAAGCCCAAAATAAAACAGGGAAGTGTTCTCTGAACTGTCATGAACTGTCCTTGTACAAATTAGATTTTTTATAGAAATCTCCCTACTATTTTCTTAACAGAAATTCAGAAAATCTTTTTTCAAGAGGAACGTATCAAAAGGATAAAAATACAGAAAAGAAAATTTGAGCAATCAAAAGGGGGGTGGAAATCAACTATTAGGGCTTTTACAGTTTTAATAAATAGAACTGTTTACCTTTAGGTAGTTGTCAAGGATCAACAGCTACAAAATAAAACCAGCATCAAGTTGTATATACTTAGTTTTAAAAGGACATAATGACCCACACCCATCTCCTGCTTAATATCACAGTTCAAAAAGTGTAAACCTGGGTGTGCCCCTAATTCTTTTTGTGGTGTAATAAACACAGTTCAAAAGACGCTGAAAAGTGCTGCATGTGTTTTCTTCTTGACCAAATAAAGGACACAATTCAATTTCCTGCATACTCTCCCACTCTTCCAAAGAACCAGCAAAAACAAATTAATATGAAAATGGTAACTTTATTTTATCTGCTAAAGTGTTTCTAACTTTGTTACTGGAAGGGCTATTGTTGATCAAAAATTACTCTTAGGTATCATTTTCCTTAAAATACTTAGTATCTTTTGTATATAACTAAGAAGAAAAACCCCAAAATTATATGGCAGTATTTAAAGTTTAATTAATTTTTAGTCTGATATAACATGTGATTATTATCTCTTAGTAATATAACATCGAGAATAAATATTGAACTATCATCCTGAAGATGATATAAAACTCTTGTGCACATCTTTAATGTTTATTTCCCCATCTCTTAACATAATAATTTATTCCATTTTATAAACAGCTCTAGTCCTACTTTTTAAATAGTTATTACCTATACCTCCTTGTGAAAAATAAATATTAACTTTCAAACACCTAAGGTGCCTGTTACTATTGGTATTATCTTTGCTTTCTTTTGCCACAGTCATTCTACTTCTATTTGCAGGGCTTTGAAGTCTGGTTTTCTCCAGATCTTTCTCTCCAGTTCTTTCATTGGGAATGTAGCTGTTGAGGGAGTCAAAATTT
This sequence comes from Pseudoxenodon macrops, assembly GCA_032467955.1. NCBI lineage: Eukaryota > Metazoa > Chordata > Lepidosauria > Squamata > Pseudoxenodontidae > Pseudoxenodon > Pseudoxenodon macrops. The sequence goes on from JANHFT010001585.1 coordinate 147,678, forward strand.
ACCCAGTTCACATATGCAGGATACCTACTTTGTTTGACTGTACCGCTGATGTCTCCTCAACTTCCTTCACCATTTATAATTTTTCCTATTTTGGTCAGATTTGATAATACAATACAGAGCCTGTATTGTTATCTATTTAAGATAAATAGTAGGGAAACACTATTAAAAGAGAACATAATTTTGATTCCTTTTTGCAGAAATAAATGCACATTTCCTATCTTAATTTTCTTTGTGATATATAGAATATATAATTTTAATGTTATTGATCTCTTAGCTGGCTACTTTTTCAGCTTTAAATACACACACACACACACACACACACACACACACACACAAAATTAAAAATATAGCATTTTAATGTAAAATAAAACTTTATATTGGCCAGGAAATGATATACTAAACTGTAACTGAAGTTTAATTTTGGAATTCATGGTACTTCTTGAACTTGGTTGTCTGCTAGCAGGCATTTCATTACCCAACTA
>JANHFT010001585.1:174390-187234 GCA_032467955.1 Pseudoxenodon macrops
ATTGGGAATAATTCTGGTACGTTGAGTTCTAGAAACATACATTAAAATTTGAGGAACATGGCAGCTCATGTGATTTAAGACACCAGGTTGGAGTTTAGCAAACTCGAGTTTAAGACTGCTGTGGGGTGGGATGAGCTCCCATCCTTGGCTCCAGCTCCTGCAATGGGCATGAAAGGATCCCCCTACTAGGGGTTGCCCAGGCAACGGTGATGTCATTGGCTAATCCTGCCAACCCAGAAGTGCCCTTGGTGCTTCTGACATCAGTGCAATGCAAATCAAAACTGACATCCACATTTCTAACCCATTTGGTTTTGTTCTTACAAAAAAAAAATGTTCTTTCTTCCTCTCTCTTCCAGAGCTTAGCTGAGGACCACAGGGCTGTGATCCACGTAGCGGGCATCCAAAGCAAAGTAACTTCACTTCAGCAGCATTTGTCAGATTTTATTGCCAAATTCTACAAAGAAACCATCTGTAGTATCGAGATGTCATCCTTCAGTGACGACGGCCTTAAAGCCCTTTGCGAAACTATCCCGCCTCAATATCCGGTTGGCTTCCATCGCCTAACAGAAAAGGTGGTTTGGATTTATGGTTCTCAAAAGGATGTTGAAAATGTTTCCAAAAAGATTTACACCAAACTAGAGGAACTTCTCGTTGCAAAGATCCAAAAGGCTCAAGCTGAACAGACAGTTTCCAAGCTTCTCTTTGAAACTATCCGTTGGCATTATAAGTTTGATGCCGGATGGTCTACTTTTGACATACTAACCAATCGCTATCTGGAGCAGGCATATGGCGCGAAGAAAACGGGGGCACTAGTGCCATGGAAGGGAGAAAAACTGCTGATTAACTTTCTGTTGGATGAAGCATTCATCCCAGGCAAGAAAAAATTCAAGATAAAAAGAGAGATCTGCTTATGGGGTGAGAAGATTTATCTTACTTTATTAAAAACTCTCTTTTTAGGATGGGATGGAATAATAGAATGGAATAAATACTCTGTTTTCCCCAAAAATAAGACCTATCCCAAAAATCACTTAACCTGGTTGTTAAGTGAATCTGGCTTCCTCCTTTAATTTTGCTTCTCGCAAAATGGGATCACATAACCCCGAGGCTTTGCAACCGCCATAAATATGAACCAGATGCACAAGCATTTGAATTCTCATCACGTGAATACTGCAGATGCGCAGTAGAAAACCCCCTCGAAAAATCCCCCCCCAAAAAAGGCCAAAAGCAAGATGGCGACGCATGCACAGTGCTGGAAACTCTGCTTCTGCGCATGCGCAGAAGAAAAAAATTCAGAAAAAAATTCAACACCCCCCCCCCAAAAAAAACGATGGCGGCGCCCACAGAGCAGAACTGGCTCCGTGATGTCACCAGTGACCTAGAACCTACTCGGTAGAACCGATCCGAACCGGTAGGAACCCACTTCTGGTCCACTTCTTAGCATTCTCAACTCATATGTTCTGTCTATATTTTATTTATTTGTTCAATTTGTACAGCCCCCAACTCAGCCAATGATTCTGGGCAGCTTACAGTTCAAAAGAGATATTACAATTAAAAACACTGAAAACATTTTTAAACAATAAAAAACTGTAGAAACACCTGAAATAAATAAATATACATAGTGCTAACCCAAAGCCGTTAGCCAGGAAACGGAGCCATTAACACAATCAGCATCCTAGGTTTACGAAAAGCTATCAGGGTTGGGGCCATTTTAATTTCCAGTGGGAGGAAGTTCCATAGATCAGGGGTCACTGTGGAAGGAGGCCATCTTCTAATCCCTGCCAGCCAATCCTCTTTTGCTGATGGGATCTGTAGCATATCGGAGCATCCTAGACCAGGGGTTCTCCAACCTTGGCAACCTTAAGACTTGCGGACTTCAACTCCTTGCTCTCTGAGGAATTCTGGGAGTTGAAGTCCACAAGTCTTAAAGTTGCTGAGGTTGGAGGGCCCCTGTCCTAGACCATAAGAATAGCAACACTCCTTCTGAAGGAAGTGAGCACCTCCCTCCCTCCTAGAGGAATGAAATATTTTGGATATATTTAAAAAGGCAGAATATTGCATTTCCTTGGATGAGAAATGGAAACCTCTTTTAGGCAGGAAACAGACTCATTCATTCTTAATATCCCCCACCTTCCTCCATAGCAGATGTCCTGCACTTAAGAGATAAAGAGATGGCTAGGTTTATTCATATGCAAATGTCCTCACCCAAGATTCAACAAAGGTAGGATTAGCAACACAACTCATGGCACCTAGGGAGATTACATCAAGATTCAACCAGACCTGATGGACAGCCTACAAAGTTAGCTAAGACCCCCACCCCCTGGAAGTCTGACAGCCAACCAGTGCATTTCTTACACAGGTACAGGAAGGTCTGGGGTGGAGCCCTACAGTGTATAAAAAACCCCAGGACTCTCAGCAAGCCCCTTTTTCCTTCACCCAACATTTGGAAGCATGTGATTCCCCTTTTTCCCCAGGACCTCAAACCATGAGGTCCTGTCCATCATTAAACTATCTTTCCAAGCAGTCTCCATGTTTCCAGTGTCTTCTTCCGCACTTGGAACTGAACCTAGATGGACATTTCTTCCTACACAAGGAAAAGAGTTTAAGGTATTAACAGGATGTCTATCTTCCTCATTCTCCTAGCAGCTTGATTCTCTCTTTCTGGCAAAGGTAGACCAGGAGAAAGGCACAAGCAGTTAAATAAAAACAGAGAAAGAATTCTATTGCTCAAATTTCATGGTGGCATATACATGCCACTAAAAATTATCAGGAGCTGAGGGGAGTGGATAGAGTAGGAAGCATGCACATGGAGTCCAAGGGTTGCGTTCCTAGGGTTTAGAAGCTAAGCATTAGAGATTTGGGATTACCCTTGTATATTTTTGCAGGAAACAATCAGTATCTTTGAAACTGTGTCATACACAATCCAAATTCCCTTGTTCTGAAATTATTAAAAATATTAACTCTTACTTCCAATAGGACAAATATAAAATGCTAATTTAAATAGGCATCAGTATAGAAATATATCGAAATATTTACAGTTTTCATTATACCTAATTTTTGTTATTTTATGCTCAGAAATGCAAGTTCTTTATTTTGACAACAGTTATTAAAATGTTCATTGTATTATATGGAAATATTTTAAAGCATTATCATTAGCTGAATTTTAAATGATACCCTGTACTGCCAAATGCAATTCCTTTTTAATATCAATCAGCTTTTTTTTAATTCACATTTTAAAATGTCACCCTAACTATTCATAGTATGAAAATTAACTGTTCTCTCTGGAGGTGCTTTTTCTCTCTATATGTAGCTTTTATTACCCAGCTAGTATTCAAAGAGTTTTCAATTTAATGTACCACAAAAGCTTTTCACAGCTGAGACACCATATAACTTCATTAAGTATGCAAATAGCTTGTCTCCATACACCAAATTAAGTTGCATACAATAGGAAAACACTTGCTTTAGAAAAAGAATAAATACCAGTTCGCCATAAAACTCATGTTTATGAGGGCTTTTAAGACAAGAAACAACTTCATTCACTAATGGGGAAACAAGACTACAAAATGCATGCAAAAAAGAAAATATTGTTAAGTTTTATTTTCCAGAATATAAAGGGTAAATTTCACATGTATAAGAAAATATATTCATCACTAATTTGAATTTATATTTGTTTTCTTTATAAAGCAGAGGAAGTCATGTCTCAAAACTTGTCTTTGAAAACAAGGTAGTCAAAACAAGCTGGAGAGATCAGAGTTGACAGACTATATGTATTTATGGTACCTTCCCAGACATTCCATTGTGTTGTTGCAGATCTATATAAGAGGCTTCATATACAAGTAAGTAGCTAGTATCTGAGTTGTGCTTCATTTGTGAGCTATTGCTCAGGAAGATGATTACTGAACTTAAACGGTTTCATGACCAGTTAAAAAGGAAATGGCAATCATACTGATAGAAGCAAGCACAAGGGGCTTCTACATAGAAGTATGAGAATAAATTATCATTTCTGAACAAAGTGTTTGCTGGAGGCAGGGAGAGGGAAAGCTTTATGTTTAGATTTTTTGACTCAGAGTCAAAAATCTCAATCACTAACAACCTCAATCGCTAAACAAAGCTTGTAATACCCTAGCTTATGACAATCATTAATCAAACGATGCATGAAATTGATAGAACAGTAACATCTTATGTTACTCTTCCCATTAAAGATCATTACTGTTACATATTTGGCTTGAGAATATTTAAGAATTCTTGCTGTATATTTTCTGGGAAATCTGTAAGTGAACAGGAGATTGTCAGAACCAGTCGCAGGATGTTCCAATCCTAAACTCTTCAGGATAGAACCAGATTGAGGTACCGGTTAAGGCATCAGTTTTGAAACCGGGAGACTGTGAATTCTAGTTCTGCTTTAGGCATGATCCTGATCCTGACCTTGGGTTAGTCACACTCTCTTAGCCCTAAGAAGCAGGCAGTAGCAAACCTCTTCAAAACCCTTGCCAAGAAAACTGCAGGGATAGTCAAGGCAGTTCCTAGATGTCAAGACTGACTCAAAGGCGCACGTGCGTACGTATGTACGTACGCACACACACACATACACACACACAGCTTCTGAATGGGTGGAAAATGGCAGATTGATGTGCCTCTTTCTGTTTTCTTAGGATATCCTTGCTGTATCAGTCCCAAATATATCAGTTAGTAGACTATGTCTAAGGATAATCTTTATTCAGGATAGCTTTCTAAGATATTTCAAGACTGGGCTGGTAAGCTGCCATGAAGTGATAAATAGAGTGCTGAAGGGCAGGATACATTTCAGTGAGTGCAGCTAGGATTAAAACAACTGACTCATTTTAAATTATACTAAAGTGAGTAATCAAAATAGCTTATATTTGTTTATCCCAAATATTAATTGTTATATTCAAAATTACAATTTCATTGCAATTTTTGAAAGGACTCTGAAGATTGCACTCAAAGTTGGGTGGTGGTGGTTAGTGTGGGGGCTGGCTCTGTGAATCTAATACATTCTATTCTGCTTACAAAGTATTTACAAGACAATACTGGTATTTTCAGATGGATACTTAAGACATTGTAACAGAATTTACAACTCTTATAAGCAGTTCTAAAGATAGTTGCTCAAGTAATTTAATGGTAAAGTGTATGTATAAAACTAACCATCATTTATAGCAGTAGCAACAACCCAAATTAATCCAGTGCAGATCTGTCTTACTTTTCAATGACAGAAATTCGATTATCACACCAAATAAATGTCATGAAGGTAGTTCAATAGAATAGAACACCCGCCACATAGAAGCACTTTCCAAACATTAAAAAAACCAAAATGAGGCCAGGAATCAAAGCAATGTGAATTAAAGCCATCTAATTCACTGTGAAAAGAATTATGAGTTTCACTTGGTTTAGAATGAAAAATGCAGGTTTTTCTGTTATGCACTCTACCAAAATTGGGATGAGTTCATTTTTGTTAGTAGTGTACTAGAAGTTCAGCCTTTTCCTTTTTTGTTTCTTCCTACAACAATACAGGTACAGTAGTTCTCGACTTACAACTATAATTCATCCCAGAAATATGGTTCTAAGTTGTGCAGGTCACTGTGTGACTGTATCTGATTTTACGACCTTTGGAATGGTCATTAAGTGAATCATAGTACCCATGAAACAATCATGGCCATTATTAAGAAAACCCATTGTCTGCAATGGGCTGTCACTTGATTACAAGACATTCTACATCTATCAATCTCTATCCCTTTATAAAATGAAACATGCACATGTAATAAACATAAAAGAATACTTTTTTAATTGTAATTTTAAACACAGAAGGATTTGAGACAATGATCTTAAAGGGCTAATACTTGTCAAGGCATTTCCCCTATTTTAAGTGGTGTCAAATATTTCAATTTGGTCTGTGCAGGCAAAATGTTTAAAAAGTAAAATTTGCTATTTATTCATCAGCCCAAAAAGGGAAAAACTTGCCTTATGATGTAATTTTAATGTGTAACATCAGCTGAAGCTTCCTAAAAATCAAAGGAATCTTCCCTAAATAAATCTGTGCATATTTTCAAAAATACATTTTCAGAATATTATATATTGAATACACAAAAACATATTAATGATCTTACTCAATCACTTTCAACATTAAAGTAACTAAAAATATAAGCAACTACAGTACTTCATTTTTAAAATGCTGTATACATCATTCCTATCACCCATCTCCTCCCATTTATGACTGCAAAACTGTAACTTTGTTGCTTGTATCCTTACTATTTATATTGATTGTTTCCTAGTATGATTTGATTGCTTATTTGTACCCTATGACTATCATTACCGGTAAGTGTTGTACCTTATGATTCTTGATGAATGTATCTTGTCTTTTTATGTACAGAGAGCATATGCAAATTCCTTGTGTGTCCAATCACACTTGGCCAATAAAGAATTCTATTCCATTCCATTCTTCATAATGAAAATAGCAAACCAAAGAGTTTCAATATTTCATCAATATGGAGGATAGTTTCATCCTGTGCCATAAGTATTCTGCAAGAACTACCAAAGAGCAAACATCAAAGGATTCAATTGTAGGTATTTAGTTTCCATTTACTATGCACTTCTGCTAACAATCCATTATGTTCAAATTGCTTTCCACAGGTACTGCTTTTAACTATTTATAATTAACAATGTATGTCCCTCTACACACTGATAGAACTCCCTAAGTAATTTACTACTGTACTTAAAAATTTACCTCCAATAACAACCTGTCTTGCCTGAACATTCTTGTGCCTTTTTATTTCTTCAGTCATATGCTTTTCGAAACTAATAAACAATTTAAAAAAAATTAAAATTCACAGTACCTATGAATTCAAATCAGAAAGATATATTGGCCAAATATGAAACATGAGGTTAGATTCTTATGCTAAGTTTACCAGGCTCCTTTAAATCTTCCCCTGTATTACAAGATGTTCTAGATTTTGTGCTTCCTTGTGTTTTTATTTATACTTTTCAGTTCTTTAATTATTATAGGACAGTATGGAGCATGAACATTTCTGGGCTTCACACATTATTTTTGTTGTGCTTAAAGGAGCTTTTATTACTGTATATTTCACCTCACTATAAAGAAGTTAATTAATTTTAGGTTCTAAATTTAATCATTGAAGGATGCCATATAATGTATTGCTTCATTTAATTAATACTGTATTAAATCCATCAAGATATGTTGAGGGCTTGCGAGAATATCTTCCCCAAATCATACTTTAATTAGTTTTAAAATCTGAAACTGTGTAGTTTCAATCTTTTAATATATTATTTTTCTACTTGTTTTATAACTTGTAAGCTACAGTGCCCACAGTCACCTTATAGGGGGGGGGGGTGAGTGGCATAAAAAATTAATAAATAAATAAAAATAAATAGATTGCATTACTTAGTACCAGTGGTGGGATTCAAATAATTTAACAACCTCTGTCCTAATGATTTTTTTGGTAAACCAGTTTACCAAACTGCTCAAAAAGTTAACAACCGGTTCTCACGAAGTGGTGTGAACTGGCTGAATCCCACCACTGCTTAGTACAAAGCTAAGATAAGGATATCTAATGGGAAAAACGGTGATAGTGAAAACATGTTTCCTCTTCATCTCCTCCTCCAACTTCTGAACAAATAAAACAACTCAGCTTAATCTGAAGTAGCTCAACAGGAGTAACAAGGAGAGGAGATACTTTAATACTTTAATCCTAACAAGTAAATCCAATCACAGCTTACACTTTTAAACTTAAAAAAAAGGGGGGGACAAAGATCGCATTTTCCTGACACCCCGCAGTCGGAATGCAAATCTTATAAGGAACTTTTTAAGAAACACGGGCAAAAAACCTGGGAGAGGCAAAATGGCTCGAAGGAGAAGGGCTTGTTCTGAGAACCATTTCTACTCGCTGGGAAAATGCCAGCGTGCCAGTCACCTAAGTAGTCCGAAGGTGCTCTGGGCCCATCCGGCGGCGTTCTTGGCAGAACTGACGGCACCTCCCCTTAGCCCACCATTCAGCGCGGGGCAAATACCCGACTCAGAAACTCAACTCAGAAACTTGCGAGGAAGTTGACCCGTACTTTCCGGGGATTCACGGAGCACTTCGCATCTCTACCTGCGTTAACGATTGTTCGCTATGGAACGAAACGTTGCCTCTTCCCTCACCTGCTGATAAAGCCGTCGCCGTCCCCATCGCACGTCTGGAAGAGGCGCCTCATCCTCTCCTCCTCGCCCGTGCTGGAAGTGTCGCTGCTGCTGCTCCCGGTGCTGCTCCCGCTCACCTCTACCACCACTGCCGGGCCAGCCGCCGTCGCCATCGTACCCTCTCTTCCCAGGAGGAGGAGGAGGAGGAGGAGGCGACGGCGACTCAAGCCCGCTCAGGCGTCCCAGGTTCCCGGAGCCTCCAGCTCACCAGGGAACACCCCTACACCCCCCCCCCGCGCGCGCGCGCGCGCTCCCTTTCCCCAGCTCAGCTGTCGCGCGTACAAAGCAAGAGAAGGCGGCACAATGAAAACAAGGAGGGTGGAGAAAATCCAGGCGCTCCGCCGCTCCTTCTCGCGCACGAATTCAGCGCGCGCCGCCTTGGGCGCCAATCAGGCACATCCTACGGACGGCGCGCGCATTTGCTGGCGCGCGACCCCCGCTCTGGCCCTTTTCTTCTTTGGAACCAAAAGCCGGTGGGAGGGGGAGAGGGTTTCGTCGGGTTTGCAACGTAAGAGTTAGAAGGAAGGTGGCGGACGCAGAGGTGGAAGTTTGCGTGCTTAGTTATGATTTCGGCTCATTTCCCTGAGACGTAGGCGAACGAACGGAGGAGTATCTTTCTGGAGCGAATGGAAAGAATATTTGTTAACGTCTGCAGAGTGCATATCCATGGACGACCACCGTAAAACTACGCTGCATGTGAACTATGCTCGCAAAAGTTATGTTTGGGCTTGCTGGAGATTAGCCTTGAGCAAAAATATTTCTATCTGTGTTTCGTGCCAAACAATCATTATGTATGTCATATAAGAGATGTAAAAGTATCATTGGTAAAAGTAAATGTTTCATCTGCCCAAAATGTACCTCTTTGTATATGACGTTACACATTAACTATACTGTAATCGTAATTTTGCATTGACTTACCGTAAGTAAAACTTTTCTATGACTATGTCTCTGTGATTTCTCTTGAAGTGATCAATGCCTCATGAACATGAGATCAAATCCCCAACTTGATATGTAAGTTAATTAAATTTAACTTTAAATAATTGTAGCTAATGTGGCAGCTTTTCATTTCTTTTTAGTAGCTTTATTTTCTAAATACTTTTCAGCAGCTGCATTGTACTTGAGTTTCTGAATAAATGAGAGTTAAGTACAATGAAATGATTTATGGAAGGGTTTTTTGGTTTTGGTTTTTTTAATACAGCACCATCTGTCTTGCTTATGGTATTCAAGTGGCAAATGATGTACTGCCCAGTTCATTGTTATGGAACTATCTCTTCCTCAGTTTGGAGATGCTATTTTACATCTTGTCGATAATCATTTTTATTTTATTGACCTAAATAATGTTATATTAATATACACGGACATTCCACATCTCATCGCAACTGCAAATCATGTCCCTATAGTCTGGTATCTAATAATAACTTATCTAGAGTTGAATTGGTGAATATTAACTTGGAATATGTAAGTAGGTGCCTGTCATTCAAATAGGCTCTGTCAAATGATGAGATTTCAAGTTGCATACAGATGTTATGTCACTAATATCTGCCCCATTTAAAAAAATTTTTTTTAATTTTTAAATAAATTATTGCTTCAGCAATAAATCAAAGACCTCTTGCCATTTCATTGATTAACCCGGGTGTTGGCAACCTGTTGTTCCGGAGACTCCTGCAGCTCTTTGGGCCCTCTGCTGTAGCTCTCTGTCCAATCACTGGTTGGCCCAGCCCCTTTTCTTTCTTTTTTGGATATTCTTGGAAATCTGGGCTACTGAGGAAAGATTGCCAGCCGCGACAGGCTTCCCTTCGGGCGACCCTCTACCTCCCTCCCTCAGAGGTGGGTTCCTACCGGTTCTATAGAGTAGGTAGTAACTCTGTAATGACATCATGGAACCGGTTCCTTCAGTGTCTCCCTGGGTCCGCCATTTTGGATTTTGCTTATGCGCATGCAGATGTGCAGAAGTTAAATTTTGCTTTATGCATGCGCAGAAGCTATTTTTTGATTGACGTGCATATGCTCAAGGCGCGACCCTGAGTGAACCAGCTGTAAGAAGAATCAGACCCCCCCTCTGCCCCCTCCTCCTCTCGTGACCCTCTGGCCAGCTGTGGCTGAGCCAGCAACGTGTGCAGGCGCAGGGAGATCTTCCTCAAGCGAGCACAAAAGCGCAGCAAAAGTGTGCACAGGGTGAGCGGCCGCTTGCTTAAGGAGAGTCTTAACAGGACGTGGCTTCTCTCCTGCACAAAGGCTCTAGCCATCGCCTTGCTGCATCATCCCCCAAGCCTGGCAGCTCTTCAGCCGAGGACAGAGGGCACAAACTCCAGCCTGAAATGGCAGGAAGCAAAGGCTGCCTTATGCGCAAATGTGGTGCGAAGGCAAGTACAGGGCTGCTTCACTCCTGCACTCTCTGGTGACTTCCTCCCCCTCCTCCTCTTCTGACCCTCTGGCCGGCTATGGCTGAGCCGGGAGCGTGTACACGCATGGTGTACACCTCCTCAAGCAAGTACCAAAGTGCAGAAAAGGCAGGCATTGGGCAGCCAGCCACTCACTTAAAGAGGGTCTACCCACGCGTGTACATGCTCAGCCACAGCCAGCCAGGGAGTCGCAAGAGGAGAAGGAGGGGGGAGGAGTATAGTTACCTGAAGGGAAGCCAGCCCGGATTTCCAAAAAAATAAAAAATAAATAAATAAAGTTACAAAGTGCCCCAAGAAGAGCTTGCTGGCTTGGCACAATCACATCTTTCTGAAAAAGAGAGAGAGGGAGAGAGAAAGAAAAAACACATGGGGTGGGGTGGGGTGGGGTAGGAGAGAGAGAAAGACATAGATACATGCAGAGTGATACATAGAGAGGGAGTGAAAGAGACATAACAGAGTGATACACAGAGGGAGTGAGAGAGACAGAGACAGTGTTACAAGGGGTGAGAGACAGAGACAGTGGTACACAGAAGGTGAGAGAGAGAGAGACCCTGATACACAGAGGGGAAGGTAGGGAGAGAAGAGAGCAATACAGAGGGAAAGACAATGGGGGAGGAGAGGAGGGGAAAGGAAAGATAGGGAGAGGGACAGAGAGAGACAGATTCAGAAAGGGGGAGATGAGGAGAGATAGAGAGAGAGGAGAAGATGAGAGAAACAATTGGTTTTGTGGCTGGGTATGCATGGCTAGGGGGTCATGTGAGTGGGTGGGAGTGAGTGACATCGAGTTGGCCACACCCACCCAGGGTTTGTGGCTCCTGGTGGGTTTTTTCCCCGTGAGAAACGGGTCGAAATGGCTCTGAGTGTTTAAGGTTGCAGATCCCTAGCTTAACCCAACTAATTGCTTTCACTAATCTGAAAATTCATATGCATATATTTAAGATGCTTCTATAATGGTACAGGAAAGGCAAAAAAGCCTTACCCTAACTCTCTATTTTAATAATTCCCTGTTCTATAGTCATACCCTAGCCATTATATGACCCGTAAACTTCCTTAGCAGAAACGTATTTTGAAGATGCACCTATTTGCTTCAGAAAAAGAATCAAAGGAAACAAGTAGTACAAAAGGTATTCCATGGGAGTATGACAGATGTAGAATTTTGACAGATTGTTCTTTATAACTGATTATGGCTGTCATAGCTACCATTGAGTTTGCTTGTGGAAAGCTTGCAAGAAGAAAGTCGGTGGGGAAGCCAGCAGGAAGTAGCAAGTCCAAGACCAGCAGGGGTATAAACTGCTGCTACTGGGTAGGTGAAGGAGTGAGGGTGCATGGAGGTGCAGGTCAGGAACGGTACATGGGTGCATGTGAGAGGTGCTATTGGGAAGGGATGGGTGTGTAGGTGTGCACCAGAGAAGCCACATGGATTAGGGAGGACATGTGGATGGGCAGCATAGTTCGGGCAGAGTGTCTGGGATGTACAGAAGATGCTATGCAGGTCAGGAAGGCTATGTGTATGACATAGGTTAAGAACAATGCATGGGGTCAAGGGTATGCACAAGGGGTGCTGTGCAGATCAATTAGGATGCACAGTGTGGCAATGCAGGTTAATAAGAATGGAAGGATGCAGGGAATGGCATGCAGTCAGGGATGACATGCAGTAGGTGATTGCCTGGATTTATGAAAGATGCTTGGAAATGTTTGGGACTGTACAAAAATTGCTATGCAGATTGGGAATGAGGCATAGGAGGTGGTGCAGGTCAGGAAGGGTGTGTGGGAATGCCCTTAAAGTGCAAAATAGGTCAGGGAAAGTGTGCACGGACAAATGCAGATTTGGGAGATGAGTTGTATGGGAGTGAGCAGAAAGTGCTGAGTGGGTCAATGCAGGCATATAAGGTGTAGGTTGGATCAGAGAAGTCATGTGGGTGGCAACACAGGTTGTGGGAGCATGTAGATGCCTGGGCTGGGAAGAGGTCATGGCAATGGTGGGTTTCAAATTCCTGTGCTACCGGTTCAGAACTGTGAACGTGCGAGTGTGTGTGTGTTTCTGCGCATTCCCAGAACCTTATGTGCATAGTCCGTGATGACGTCTGGGAGGGTGGGTGGAGCGTCCTAATGCTACCAGTTCATCAGGCTGAACTGGTAGCAACCCACCATTGGTATGTTGGAAGAAATATCCATCTGGGTTCAGCTCCAAGTGGGGAAAAAGACACTGGAAACATGGTGGCTGCTTGAAAAG
>JANHFT010001585.1:217712-229414 GCA_032467955.1 Pseudoxenodon macrops
AAAGCATGCCCACCCAGTCACCTGACCTCCAAGCCACGCCCACAAAATAAGCCACACCCACAGAACCGGTAGGGAAACTTTTTAGATTTCACCCCTGGGGAGGAGCATACACTGCACAGTTCTCATGTGGGAAAGACCAGGCCTCAACAAGGGACTCAGGATATTTGATACCATTTTTGATGGATGAAACAACTTTGGAGGCCATTAAATTGACGTTTCATGCTTGTATATTCCATAGCAGTGGTGTTTTTTTTTTAACTTGGCCACTTGGAAGACACGTACATAACTGTGTGCATAGCTATCTAGGGAATGCTGGGAGTTGAAGTCCAAACGTCTTAAAAGTGACAGCGCTTGAAAAATCACTGTTGTTACAGGAACATTTTGCTTTGGGGCAGCAGCCAGCGCTTTCCAATTTTTCCCCCCTTCATTATCCAAAGCCACTTATAGTAAAAAAAATCTGATTAAACTTCAGGGATCAATTGTCCGTCCTTTTCTTCCCCCGCTGCAAAAGAGCAGCTTCTGGCCGGGAGAGAGAGAGAAAGCACAAGCGAGAGGCAGGCGGGCAGCCACAGGCAGTTTTACCAACTCCCTGCACTGCTTCGTTGCGCACACCCTACAGGACTGGCTCGGCTCATCTGGGCTCTGCCTCCGGCGGCATTTCGAAACGCACTCCTGCCTGCAAGGAGGCGAGGCAGGAATTAAGGCATAAGCTGCCGCGGCGGGAGGGGGGAGACTCGACCCCCCATCCGCCAGTGCAACACGGAGAGACGCAGAAGAGCCCTGCCCTCTCGCCACCTTGGCTCTTTCCCATCGCCGATTACCATGCCGTGCGGCATGAGTTCAATTGCTGACATGGACACCAAACATTTCCTCCCGCTGAGTTGCTGCTGCCACTGCCTTCTTTCTGAGGAAAGGGTGGGGGGCTTGGAATAAACAGGAGCCCCACGTGCTGAGGGTGGCCACCGGACAAGGGAATGGCTGTCTCTGTTGCCCCCGAGCGGGCTTGACCCGGGGGCAGCGGCGGCGGGAGGGGGACTCAACAACTAGAGAGGGAGGGAGGGAGGGAGGGAGACATCAGCCTTATCAGCAAGGCATGGGGCACGAGGCGGCAGGTGAGCAAGAGCAGCAGGCGATCAACATGCCTTGGTAAGGGCGCGTGGGGTGCGTAGGGCATGTCTCCCCCTTTCCTAGGAAAGTAGTTTGGGCTTATTTTTTGGGGAGGCATTTTAGCCCATGTGCTGAAAAGCCCAATTGGGCGTAATATCAGGACATGTCATATTTTCGGGGAAAACACGGTAGTAAAGTGCAATGTCATATGACTGCCATTTATCAACAGAAATTGATAAATGGCAGTCTGGGTTGCTGTCATTAAGTGAATCACCATGGATCAGTAAAAGCAAGGACATCATGTGGTTGTTGTTTGCTGGCTTCCACATTGAAGTAAAGAAAATTGCAGATAGCAATCGTGTGACCATCGGATGCTGCTTTGACCATTGGAAATAAACAATGGTTGCAACTACCACTTGTTCAGTGCCTTCTTACATTTGAATGGCCCTTGAATGAATGGTTATTAAACAAGGACCACCTGTACTCCTTGCAGATGTAAAGTAACTTTGTAGATTTTATATCATGTGCAGTAAGATTTTCATATAAAAGCTGATTCAGACAAGGTTTCCCTTCTCTCTCACACACACACTTTTGTGAACATTCTCATGTTTATGAATGTTTGAATTAAATAATCTTAATAGAATTAAAATATTTTGCATCACATAGCATTGAGGTAAATATGAGTGTTGTGATTTTAACAACTTCATTTTATAGGAATAAGCCTATTTTGGGCGGAGGAGGCTGCTTTTCAAAATAAATGCTTACATATAAGGATGAAAGCTGAGAACTAACACATGATTTGGTTAAATGATGTGTAATGTCAAGGCAAAGCACTGCTAGGATATTGCCTGGATTAGGCTACTAAACCTTTACTCCAATGGCTTCCAACAAGCAAAGTAAAGGGAAGCCAGATTTGCTTAATGAATACAGTGATTCGTTTAATGAACACAGCAAAAAAAGGTTGCAAAATCATGAGCAACTTTCTTGCCGCATTGCCTTGTGACAGAAGTTCCAGTCCTAATTGTGATTATAAATCAAGGATTACCTACAATTTAGAAGAGATTGTTTTAACACAGAGCTGAAAATGAATACCTACATTTTACTTAGATTTGTAACATCGCTAAAATTTCCACAGGGTTTTGCTCGAATGTCTTCTGAGATAGGTCGTGAGAAAAGTCAGGACTGGGGTTCTACTGGTTTAGGGGGAGTGTTCAAGGTGGAATGGATCCGGAAGGAAAGTCTTCCTTTTCAATTTGCTCATCACCTGCTTAATCCTTGGAACGACAATAAGAAAGTACAGATAAGCCGAGATGGCCAGGTATGCTAATTTTTACACGATAAAATAAGATTTTCTTGCTTCTTTTAGTCTTTATTGTCAACAATGTTTTAATACAGGTAGTTGTTTTTTTAAAGCAATAAATGAGTCCTTTGCCCTTCCGAAAATATTTCTGGAAAAAACTATTTCATTATTATTAAAATGATACTGAATCTCATTGCCTCAATTTGGTTTACCTTTATAAAGTGATTTTCTTTTTTATAAGCCAGAATTTAAATTTTAGCAATCTCAAAGCCTTTTTTTCTCCTTCCACTTAGGAACTGGAACCTCAGGTTGGTGAACAGTTACTACAACTATGGGACCGTATTCCTTTAGGGGAAAGAAACACAGCAGACTGAAAATAAAAGGGCAGATTTTGAGGTAGGTGCAAGTCCCAAATTGATAATACAAATGAAGGTGTAGAGATTTTCTTCTCTTACTAATTCACCTCAAGGCATTTAGACGAAAGTGTGACTTGGGAGAAAGTAGCTGCCATCAACACATAGTTAATGTAATGTTAAATGGCCAGAAACATGAAATTATACTTAAAGCCAGAAGAGGGAGAAGCAGAGCATATGCTCACTGCAAAATCAGTGATAACAGCAGAAGGAGGGAAAAAGACCAATGTGAATGTATCTATGAGATATTGCCACACTTACTTATATCTCAAGATACTCTTCCAGAACACCCTAATTTTGTACTGCAGATCTTTGCAAAACAACTGAGAAAATGTCAGGATCATTTACCAGAAGGCAGATGTTTTGGTTATTGCAAAAGTAATAATTAAATTTTAATTTCATCCTTCTCCTCCACAGTTGCATCTAATGTGAAAGGAAACTAAAATCATCCATGCTCGTACAGAAAAGAAATGTCGTAATGAATAAGATTGAAGGAAACCAGGGGCATTTTTCAAACACAGACTGAACTAAAGGAGCAGCTGTTAACTGCTACTAAGAAATTTGTTGTTCACCTTGCATGTTCTACTGTTTGCACATCAAATCAGACAAGATCCTAGTGAACTGTGAACAATGTTGTAATTATATTTAATATATCTTTGGAGAAATAGATATGTCTACAATGCATACGTTTTCAATAAGGTCCTGTTCAGAAATGCTCAAGGGGAAAATAAGCAGCAAAGGTCTGAAATAATTGTAGTAACTATACAAATGAGAGCTTCTTCTCTATTTAAACTTGAATCAAACTATTTAGAATTGTATGTATCTTTAATGGACCTTTAAATTAGTTTCAGGGCATTCAGTTTACATTCTGTCTAGTATGAGATCACAAAAAAAGTGTTAGATATTTTTGTATATTCTAGTAGCAGTTGTGCCAGAAATAATTTCTTCAGTATTGAAGAAAAGGACACTTGAAAAACCATGTGGTGTTAACCATGTAATAGCCTCAAATACTTTTTTCTCTCTCTCCTTCCTTTTAAAATTTTTCTTTTTTGTACTTCTAATTTTTCTTTTTCTTTCTGTAGTTCTTACATTTTTATTTAATACCTTACGTCTTAATTCTTTATCTGATTTACTGCATTTTACTTTTAGAGTGATATTGGCCACTACAACTTATAGTTTCTTTATCTAATGTTTTGAGAAATGGTGGATCAGTTGAACAAGAGGAAAGAAAAAATGTCATGCTAAAGAGATGATACCTGAGTATCTCTCAGCTATGTTTGAATAGTTAAAGAGCCATTTAATTATTTGTCATGGTGTAATCTAATAATGAAAAAAGAATGACAATTCTTATCCACAACCACTACATGGAAGAAGAAATTATAATGGAAGGCTTCATCTGCAGCAGATTTGTTGCTTTTTCATTCAAATGTTCCTTTTTATATATATATTTATCCATATGTGATTATTTGTAATTTTTACACATTCATTTAGTATTCTCTTGTTAATGAATTGTAAATCATTATAACAATTGTGACTCAATTGTGGATCAATATCTTAAAGAAGTTTTAAGTTGAAAATAAGATGTCTTAGAATAAATTGTTTTGTTTTAGTCATGTGGTTTGGAGTAATTTGTAATATTGCCAATTTTTTTATCAATGAGTATATTGAAGAGTATTGACCTACAAATCTCTCTTCACTTGTTGATTGTTAAACTACATTCAAAATCTGTACAACAACAGAATCCTGAAAGCCAATAATTTTTGTCTATCTCATCCTATACTAGACAAAAATGAAGTGGGGTTATTTTGAATTTTTTTTCCTCACACTTCCTTTAGCCTCTGACCTCTTGTCCAAGTCTGTTGGTTCACTCATACCTTCTCCATCAGCTCTAAATTTCTTTAAAGTCTCTGTCCTTCTTCAGTTTCCTCCTGCAGGTGAATCATAACATTTGTATAGGTTATATCACATTCCCCCCTGGAAAATGCGACTTTTCTGCCAAATTGCTTTGGTTCAGGTTCACCTTGCCTACCAATAGGTTGGCAGCAAGTTGGAGTATATATCCACAAAAGATAAGCAGGTCATTTCAGCTTTGATGCAAGGAAGATGTGTTGATGTGTCCTATATCTCTCGTTTGTTGATTGACAAACCAAAAGTGATCTTAACAATGAAACATCATATTCACCACAAATGTAAGATGACCCTCCCATTTTAAAGGTAAATTATTGAGGTAAATAGTTTTACTTTTAAGTAAATGCAGGAATAGCATTGAACCATATTTGGTCATCATTTGTTAAATATAGTGTCCTGCCTATCATGCACCTATTGTGTAGAGAAAAGTAAAAAGTTCATTAAGCTTATCAAATTTCCAATTATTAAGGAATATGAAGGCAGCAATGGAAACAAATTACATGTAGAATTTGAATCTGATTATCATCTGCATTGATGAACAGGGTCCATATCTATGAAGAACTAAAATCTGTTCATTAGAATGACCAATTACATTTCTATTCATTCTGCAAGATCTCACAGAATTAATTTGTCTATTTTGCTTAGATATAATAATAAGCATTTTTTATTCTATACAGCAGGAAACAGATTATTTTTAAATTGAAGATTATAATTTAGGATTGACTAGGATTGTCTTCCATTCACTTCCTTTGTGTAGAAAGTGCTGTTTAAATTGGTCAAACTGTTAGAAATTATGGAAATGAGAGATTACTGACCTTAGCAATCATGTTTACTTCCTATAACCTAAAGTCATATTGCATCTGTTTGTTAGAAACTTCACAGGAAAACACTCTATCTTGTTGGATTCATTCAGTGCTGCAAACACTGGTATGAAACAATGTATAAAAGACAAGTGCAATTTGTACTCCTGGCCACTAAATGTCACATTGAAACTCTTAAATCAAAGGATGGCTTACCAGTTTTGATATAGAAATATTTACTGCGAACAGGTTAGAAACAATCTACAAAAACTATTGTTTTTATATCAGTTTGCTTATCAGAAAATATACTTGTAAGTAAGACACAAATGTCAAGGAATTTGTTTAAAATTGCAGTGCTAAATCTGAGTTTTGTCTTGGGCAGTTTTGAGATGATCTAACATTCACAGTTACTAACATCTGCCTGATGTGATTCCCCAGTTGGCATAAAGTTCTCTAGTGCTATCACTTCCCAGAGGATGGACCAGACATCTAATGGAACTGTTAGGTTTTCTGATAATGTTTGAGGAATTTCCAAAGCTGATGTTAGGTTTTAACTATTTACTGGAATGAGGTGACAATAACTTTAGATAAAATTGCACTTGAATGGCCCTTTCCAGCTTGCTGTTTGAGAAACTCTGGAAATGAAACAAATCAAAGTAATGTCTAGAGTTCCATTAGTTAAAACAAGGATCAGATGTAACAAATCACAGATAAGACATAGTTTGAACCTGGTTTGCAATTTAAACGTCCTCTCAAATTCACATGTTGAGGAACATGTAGTATTCAAGGGGTTACATCTATGCACCATTTACAACCTTTCTGGAATAACAAGCATAACTCATGGTCACTCAATTTTGATTGGACTGTTGAACATGGGTTTGCCCTGAAGAGCATTCAGAAGCTTCAGCTGGTTCAGAAGATAGCAGCTCAAAGAGTGGGGAGAGGGTATCCACATGTAACACCTTTACTCTTGAGACCTGTCCAGGTAGCTTCTGGTGTAATTCAAGTGGTTGATTGCCATTTTCACCATTGTTTGGGCTTGGATATTTCCCTTCTCTCGTATCACAGCTTGCTGACTGATATGTTCCAATAGGTGAGCTTACTACATGTACCTTTTCAATCACAGCCTCACTAAAACAGCATCTCCCTCTCTTTCTGATCCATAATCAGCTCCTTCACTTCTGTTTTTTAGGAAGTTGGTGAAAACAGTTGTTCCACAAAGTCAAGGAGGGAGGACTACTGCAATTGTCTCTTGGTTGTGAGGTTATTGTTAATGTTTTTATTCTTGACTTTCAATTCTATAGAAATACTTCTAGTTTTTGAACTGACTATATAATTTAATGCCAATTATGGAAAATTGTATGCTATTTAAAAGTTGGCAGACTGGAGCAGCCCACAAGACATGTAAATAAATAAAATACAATTTGAATCTTTTATAAAAAGCAGCAGGTTGCTCGAGAATAGCACCATTATGCTAGGTGGTGCTCTTGTATAAATGTTTGACTTAAAATGCTTTATTATTTCTTCATAGTTATTCATTATAATATGCTTCCTATGTCCTATGTCACTGAGCAGGACTTCTCAAAGTATGGGTTGCCCCCTGTCTCCCCATAGAAGAATCAGAAGCAGCTTAATTTGGCAGCAGTTCTGACCTGTGAACATTTTTAATTGCTTCAAGATGACCTCGGACTACTTAATATTACTAAATTTACAAACTGATTGTCCACCTGTTTCCTTTTCTCAGCATTAGCCTATCTGTTAATTTGATAGATACTAAATTTATAATTCACTACTACTGAGGAACCGCAATTCATTAATATCTCTTTTGACACTTCTTTGAAAACAGTATTCTCAACAACGTTTCGCAATGAATTTTGGGTCAAAATGAATATGAAGAATGAAGGCTACAAACATACTGATTCTCTTAGAATATCTTGTTGGCATAGATCACTGCTTTATTTGATATATAAATCATTGCATGCGGGTGTTCATAGTCATTCAATTATCATTTTAGGGGTTCTGTTATCATAACATGGGAGTACCCTGCATGAAGTTAGGCCAACAAGAAATCTAAACACAATAAATCAAAAGACTAGGTGAGTTGTATCTCTCAGAAATACTGTTGCCCACTGCATACTAATAGTCCATGCTAGCATTGTACTGCTATAACAAATAATGCTAAAATGCTTTTATTTTTTAACTCTTAACATTGTTTATATCCATATTATAAAATGCACATACACATGCATACTTGTTCCTTTGTTAAATGGCTCTCGGTATTAATTTAGCCCAGCTGAGTAATAGCGTTGATACAAACAA
The DNA here is from genome assembly GCA_032467955.1 of Pseudoxenodon macrops. Classification (NCBI taxonomy): domain Eukaryota; kingdom Metazoa; phylum Chordata; class Lepidosauria; order Squamata; family Pseudoxenodontidae; genus Pseudoxenodon; species Pseudoxenodon macrops. The sequence goes on from JANHFT010001585.1 coordinate 225,560, forward strand.
ATATAGCAATAGATGTTGCATTCATCAAATGTTAATAATCTATGCCAAAATAAGACATAAAGAGCCAGAATGCTGGAAATGGGTGGTTTTGTTAGGTGTGGAAACCATTTAAATGCAGATGAACACAAAGCTTTTGCATTAATCTTTTTTTTGGGGGGGGTAGATGACACTTATTTTGTGTGGTTCAGGATCTAAGGAAGATGGGGTCTTGTTAATACTTGGGATGGATGTTGTCCAGGAATAGAAGACTGATCAGCTAGATTTAGAAGCTAAACAACAGATTCCAGAAGAAAACAAGGGCCTACTATTTACTTTCTCCTGTCAAGGGGACGACATGAATCTTTTTTCAAAACCATGAGGAGTCAGTCAATTCAAAAGGGACTTTAGCTAAGGCTCAATTCTTTAAAAGGTGGATCCTTATCACTAGAGAAACTCAGCTTGACAGATTCTGTCCAATTTTAGCAGAGCTGAGACAGCAGATAATTTGAAAATCAAAAGCAGCCCCCCTGGCTTCTCAGGGCTATTTATCTCTGAAAAACTACAATGCCAAAATTGAGTATTTTAATGGGGCAACCTTCTGTCAATTATTGGGACAAAAAGCTTTGCGTCTGAGCTTATGGGGAATTCAAAAGCAGAAACTGCAGGGGATGCAACCAATTCAAAAGAAAGCATCAGGCAAACTCGTGTTATTGAAGTGTCAGCAATATCAAGGATTAAAATGTGATCTATGAAAATACGCTCTATTTAGAAATGCACAGCATACGCACTGATCAAAAAGATTAACTACCATTGTCAGGTATCTGATCTACTGGAACTTATCTGCTTTAAAAAATACTTTAGGCTTTCATTTATATAACTCTCTTTGTCTTTCCCTTCGTAAAGCTGTGCACGTAATAGACACAATCTATTATCATTACTGTTATTAATTGCATGTAAATGAACCTCTTGATTGGTTCTATATGATATCCTTTTCAGATACATTCAGCAACTCTTTGGTTTGTGATGCATAACACTTTGCTCTTAGTAAAATTCTCTTTTGATTCTCCTGTCAGTGCATTTTTTTCAGGACTGTCACAATTCTGACCTGAAGGTTTTCAATGTGTTTCTGTAAACTTGTGTAATCAGAGAGAAAAAAAGGTATGCTAAAGAAGGAATGCTAGTCTCATGTGTTTTCACTGAGGGAAAAATAAAAGCATTTCCCATCTTTTCATTTTATTGTAAACTATATAAAAAAGGAGTGCAAGAAAACAAGTTCTAGAAAATTGAGGAATTCAATTTTTCTCATTCTGCTGTATCTTACAGAGTTGGCATTTTGACTTCTAACATTTTAGTCTTCTCCCTTCAGAATTTGGCTGGAAAGGAATTTGATTTTTTTCTTAATTTTGTGAAGAAGATTCCAAATGACATCATCTATCACCTTCTCTTTGCAGAGGAGAGATGCAATCAAGTCTTGCAACTTGACTTCTTTTAACGAATGGATTGGGAAAGATTCTTGTACATTTGTAGAATAATAACAGTGATGTCATGAAATATTTAGAAACTAAAAAACTGGTACTACAAAATACATTGAAGGGCATACCCTATTCTGCAAACATACATTATCCTATTTACTGCTGTGGGTGTTAGGAGTAGAAATAACAAGAAATGTTTCTTTATTCCTTCTGCACGTTTCCCCATATGGAAGACTAATATTCTTGTGGTCTCTCTTTCAACTTGTTTTCTGTAAGAAGAATAGATCCCTTTTTCTTATTCTGTTCTACCTTTCCGAGATCAGAAGAGGAGATGGCAGCTTTCCTTAATGTATCCATAATAAAAGAAAGGGAACTAAGGATTTCTTGTTTTTAGCAATTTCGGGAACCTAAGTTTCTCCCCGTACATAGTCTATTTACTATATGTTCTGTTTAAAGACCCCAATGAATGAATATAATCAGAAGGACCTAAATATTTTCTCAACAATTGTGGGGTTCTTGCATGTATGTTTGGAGACTTCAGTATAGCAGTACTGGAGTATAGCAAACCTAGAACTCTTAAAGTTTTGTGCCAACACGTATGGATGTATTGAACCAATGCCTGGAGGCTGCTCAGGGTTGGACGGGGAGAAGTAGACTTCAGCTTCATTCTGATAAGACTGAGTGACTACCGGTATCACTGTTTGGCTACAAACAGTTTAGGTCAGTGATATTTTCTTTGCTGATCTTAGATGGCCTTGTACTTTCCCATGCAAGACTGGTGTAATGTCCTGGGCTTGCAGCTCTTTCTTTAAGACCTGGCTCTGTTCACAAGCTGTAGTTAATGTATTTTTGTGGGGGCCCTGTCATATTTATATGCTTTATTGCTCTCTTTGTTTTAATCTAGGCTACCTGTTTATGGGTGTTTAATTGGTTTCTGGATTTTGTAAATCACTCAGAATCTAATGAGGTCAGCAACTATAACAAATTTAACAAAGAATTAAATAAATCAAATCAAATGCAGCCTTAGCTGCTGGTCTGCTAACTCACTATGGTAATCTTCCTAAGCCTGGCATTTAATTTAATTACAGAGTTAGCAGATCAGCAGCCAAGGCTGAATTCAGGTTGAGCAAACGTTTAGCAAAATATTTCTACTGAAGTCATCCTTTGATGGTGACTTTTATAGACTCACCTGAAAAACAATAGTGTCTGCCTTCTAAGCAGTAGTAGGCAGTAGCCACCATTTTGACTTCCCATTATGCCTTCAGTATATATTATTTCAGCACAAAGGGAAATTTTAATGGCAATTCACAGATTCAACTGCTGAGTTTGGGGAGCATAAGAAAAGGCAGAATCATGCTTCTCTGGGATTACATATTAATAACTAAAAGACTTGGTCTACTGTTATGATATCTATCAAGCTAAAGATCATCTTTCTCTTTCTCCATCCTTTTATTTATCCATCCATCCACACACACACATGCATACTTTTTCCCTGGTTCTCAGACAGCAAGAGTCTCTTGAGGTAATACTATTTCAACCTGATATCTATTTAGATAAATAATCTTGATCTATCTCCTGTAGCTCTTCCAAGGACAGTCCTGTAATTTCTTTGATATCCTTAATGTTTCATAGCAATTGTCTTTTTTATTCTTTCCCTTAACTTCATTGGGACAGTAAGAGCCTCTCAGCCAGCGGTGGAATTCAATTTTTTTTTTACTATCGGTTCTGTGGGTGTGGCTTGGTAAGTGTGGTGTGGCTTGGTGGCAGGGAAAGGATACTATAAAATTTCCATTCCCACCCCACTCCAGGAGAAGGATACTGCAAAATCCCCATTTCCTCCCAATCAGTTGGGAATCAGGAGGCAGAGAATAGATGGGAGCAGGGCCAGTTAGAGGTGGTATTTACCAGTACTCAAAATTTCCGCTACCAATTTTCCAGAACTGTTCAGAACCTGCTAAATACCACCTTTGCTCTCAGCCCAATCTACCTTATAACATTATGGTAAGAAAAAAAATGAGGCAAGAAAACAGTATATGTACCTTGAACTTCTTCAGGAAAGATATTTAGTTATTCACTCTAGACCTCATCTAGTCAGAATCCAAGTCAATTGGATTCAATCTACTTCCAGCTATTATTCTCTGACTAATGTGAATTTAATCTTTGAATGTGGCTAAGATTTGCTTTAATATGTGTAAAATATATAGTACTTTGACCACATTAAATTTGCAATTATTTAGTTTTATTATGACTTTTGTTTGCTGCCCTAGAATTTTGTGTGTGTCAGATATTTAATGACCGTAAGTTCTTTTATATAAAGATATGAAACATCTCTCTCTCTCTCTCTCTCTCTCTCTCTCTCTCTCTCTCTCTCTCTCTCTCTCTCTCTCTATCTATCTATCTATCT
>JANHFT010001586.1:73154-84682 GCA_032467955.1 Pseudoxenodon macrops
GTCTGACAGTGGTGAGGGAATTATTTGTTTAGCAGAGTGATGGCGTTTGGGGAAAAACTGTTCTTGTGTCTAGTTGTATTGGTTTGCAGTGCACTATAGCGTCGTTTTGAGGGTAGGAGTTGAGTAGATAGTTTTGGAAGTGCCATAGTGATGAAAGAAGTCTGTTAGATGATATCAATTGTTGAGAGTTACTTTTGTTTTGATCATACATATATAGTAGTACCTAATCATCATTTGGTTCCAGGAGGCACAATGAGTACAAAAAATGTTACATACCAAACAATTTTCCCCCCTAAGGAATAATGTAGTGCGTAAGGAGGTAGCTGGCCACAATAAGTTCTAGCTTGTACATTGAGCACCAAACTAACAATGAGAACTGGGACAAAATATTCACATCAAAATGCACTGAATGCCAAATTCAATGAGTTTCAAAGCCCTTGAGTACCAATGTACCACTGTATATGAGGTACTTGTAAGGTCTACATGCAGTACAAGGAGTGCATGATGAGTAGAACACCGTCACGATATTCCCTTCTGGGTAAGTAACATTATGAGAAGGTACAATTTGTTTCTTTCTTGTTTCTTCCCTTTGTCTCATAATCTACTATTAATTGCAGAAACTGACTTCTGGCTTTATGGAAGACTCTGTAAACATGTAACTTGATTACAGGACTTTCCAATTTATGACATCTTTTTAAACTTTGAACTTTGGTTCTATGGAAACTTTTGCCACAAAATTTAAATATATCTCCAGTTGGTCCTCAGATTTAAATTGCTGGATTCTACCAAGTCTCAGTTGGGTGGCCAAAAAAATAATAGCCTGATCTAGGTTAATAAAGAAATAAGGTGCAGAGAGAAAGAAAAATTGACAGGTACAGATAGTCCTTGACTGACAACAGTTTGTTTAGTGCCCATTCAAAGTTACAACGGTACTAAAAAAAGTGAGTTATGACCATTTTTCAAAATTACAACTTTTGCAGCATCCTCAAGATCATCTGATCAAACTTCAAATGCTTGGAAACTGGTTCATAGTTATGACTGTTGCTGGTTCACCAAAATCATGCAATCTCCTTTTGTGACCTTTGGGCAAACAAAGTCAATGGGGAAGCCAAATTCACTTAACAACCAGGTTACTACTTATCAACTACAGTGATTCACTTGACAGCTGAAGCAAGAAAGGTCATAAAATGGTGTAAAACTCACTTAGCAAATGTCTCCTTTAACAATAGAAAATGTGGCTACAATTGTGGTTGTAAGGCAAGGATTACCTGTACTCAGTGGTAGGTTGGTAGGTTGGTACCGGTTCGGCCCAGATTGGGTGAACTGGTGGTGGTGGCGGGAGGCTCCACCCATCTGCCCGGTTGTCTCAGTGCATGCACAGAAGCATTGTGCACGCACATTCCTAATAACGAACCAGTAATTAGAACCCACTACTGCTGTGGATCTTTGACTTCATCTAAATTTCAGCTGAAATGTAGCATATTGCAATAAAAGTCCCCCTAGGTTTGTTACCATAATAAACATTCAGAACTGTTGATTTAGCTTGTTTTCCTTGTAGGAAAAAAGGATATGTTCAGACTGCAGATCTTTACAAGCTTTTATTATTATAATTCCCTCTTCCACAGGGATGGGGGAGGGGCAGGGGGGGAAGAATTGATTAACAAGTTTAGATTGGCACATTAACATTTGGTTTTCCAAACAAATATAATTAAGGGTGTCTATGAGGTATAGGTTTATATGTATATCACCCAACTGGCAAGTGTCCTTGAAATGATTCGCAAACATATGGAAGAATATTCAAGTATGCAAGCCAGCAAATTACAAAATCATTATTTATTTAGCCCTTAAGAACGGAGGAAGTGGGGGGGAAAAGAAATCGAAAATACACAGATAAACACACATGCAGACATACACACTGTTTCTCTGACATCTTGATTTCATAGACATCTTTACCTAAAATGTGCATATTAGAAATATGCTTACATACCATCCAACTGTTTCTTTTCAGGTAAGTAATAATATGCAAAACACTGTATTTTATACATCTATCTATCTTTAACAAATCTCCATTGATTAGTAGCTTCTTTTTAGCTGAGCATTTCTTTGCAAAAATGTGGGGAAGTCTCCCAAATGATTTTATTTGCTTGCTTGCTGATTTGTTTAATTAATTAATTCATTCATTAACATGGCTACTTATTTATAGAATGACTATATAAATCTGAGAAATGAGAATTAGGGTTTTTGCTTCATAACGTGGATCACGTATTTTCCATCATTCTCTTTACATGAGTTCCTATAAAGACATCAATTTTTGGCTAAACAAAGCTCTTTTTAGTTATTATAGAAACCAGAAAAAGCATATTCAGCAGAGAAACATTTGCTAATTCTTTTCCCTTTACATCATTTTCCGTAGGTAAGGACACGTTTTAAGGAGAACTTAATTAGTCACTAGAGACTCTTTGCATAGCTGAAGTTTTCTGTATAATGGTAACACTAAATGTGCAAGAGGCACCTGTAGTTCTAAACATATAAGTAAAATTTCTGTATTATATGTCACTGAAGACAGAACCAAACATTACTAATATTATAATGGATCAGCTCTCTTCAACTTTCTCAGTGTATGAGAGTTCATGACTTGGAAGACATAGCAACAAGGTCAGCCAATGAATAGGCATAGCAACTAAGTCAGCCAATTGGGCTGTTTGGAAACTGAAACAGTATTTGCTGTGTGAGCAACAAGGAGACAGCAAGGAGCCTGGGTGTGGCTTAGCTTAACTTCTGTACTAAAGCTGTATGCTGTGCTGAGCTCTGAAACTGAAACTGAAACTGTTCTCTCCCCAGCCTGTGTTTGTACCTTCTATTGTCTCCTCTCTGCTCCTCTCTGCCACGTTGGGAAAACCAGCACGGGTATTGTATATATGCCTTATGTGTTATTATGTATATAAAGACATTTTGAATCCTGCTAAATTGTCTGATTGTGTGTGTGCTGCAACAAACTCTGACAAACTTTATTATAAATTTTTGGCTTTTGACAAATTCATGCAATTTCACATCCAGCAAGGAAAAACTCCAACTGCACTAATACAGTTGATTCTTGAGCATGGACTTTAAATATGAAAAGTCTTTAAACGAATATGTCAAATAAAATAACAGACATTGAGAGATGCTGGAGTGACTTACCATCACCATTACCTGGCCAACCCTTTCTTTTTAAATAACAGCATTTCTCTTTGCATTTAGAACACATTTAGCTTGAAATTGGTAATTGATGCTTTACACTAATAGTATTGGTAGAAAAAAAATCTGTATGGCATCATTTGTGTCATTTCTTTTAGTAACATATTACCACCGAATACAGAGAGCCAGTGTGATGAGTTGGATCATAAACCAGGAGATTGTGGGTTGGCTTGAAGCCAGCTGAGTGACCTTGAGCCAGTCACTTTTTCTCAGACCTAGGAAGGAGGCAATTGCAAACCACTTCTGAAAAACCTTGCCAAGAAAACTACAGGGACAAGAATTGGACATGATTGAACGAAGGGAAAAAAAAGGTACATATAAGAATATTGCATTCATTTTTAAAAAAGAGAGATGCATTGTTAAAAATCCCCCAAAAAAGTCCTACTTGAAAAAATTTATGAGATAGTCTATGAACTTTGACCAATTTGCAAAGACTTCTGTTTTAAAGTATTCTGAGGTTGTTGCCATTTATAACATCTGTGTATATTTGTGCTGGGTAGAGAACTTCCAGTATCCTCCTTCCTACTTGATGAAAAAAAAAACTTTGATCTTGAAATTAAAAAAGGGGGAAAAGAGAGAGAGAGAGACAGAGACAGAGACAGAGCGAGACAAAGAGACAGAGAGAAAAACAGAGAGATAGAAAGAGACAGAGAGAGACAGAGAGAGAGAGAGAAAGTCAGAGAATGAGAATTTCAATCATGCTTTCATGAATGGAATATGAGGTTCGTGACCTTCTTTAGTTATGAGGTGGCTAAGTGATATGCATAAACCTCTTTCTTTTCTGGTACATCCCTTCTCTTTATGAACTTTCTGCTCAAAAGACCTCATATGAGGATCACTTCCATCCCTGGGGTTGTTTTTATTATTGATGCTAATTTCCACTGGAAAAGTATTGGATAATTTCTCTTTCTCCTGGAATCTGGTAGCACCTTTTCTGACTATCAGATTTTACAGAAAGCCATAAGCTTTTGTGAGCCCATAGCTCACTTCATCAGAGGCATAAGCTGCAGCCCATGAAATGTTGTGGATTTTAATAAAAAGTTGCTAGTCAGATAATGTCCTTCTCTTGGAGAAATTCAGAAAGAACATTAAAAAAAATTCTGTAACTCAAATGTGGTGCAGAATTTCCAGAGAATATTTGTCTTCATCTCTAACCTTGCCATGTCTGAGTAGCAAAGCTCCAGATGACCATTAGATGAGAGTAAAAATTGAAAATGTTATGTTTCTATACCACTTTGCCCACTTCCTCCTTAAGTCTCTGTCCTCATAGAGAGGAGTGACTAAAAGTACAGTTTGGATATTGCCTGCTTTATAAAGATCCATGAATACATTTTATATCTCCTTTATTAATTAAGTTTCCCAGCCATTTGGATTTGTTTCATGATATTGTTACTGTCAATATAATTGTAGTTTCTTTGAATGTTCCATTCAGTGAGATCATTTATAGTCATTACTTTGTTATTGTTATTTACTATTTCCCTTTTAGTTTGTTATTTTTCTTTTCTTTTGAGGTCTGATCAGGGATTATAAGAAAGGAATGATTGACTAATCATTGGGGGTGCGCTAGCCCATTAATCAGCCCAGAGCAACCCATTCATAGTTAATGGGAAAATATTCTTTCTCTTTGTTTTGCAAGCCACTAAGGGAATGTATTTTACTCTGTGGGCCACAGCAGAGAGAAAAAGAATTGGAACTGGCGGATGGAGTTTGTAAAAATTCCTTATCAAGGAAGTCTCCAATGAACAAAATGTTTAGCCTTTGCGATGACAACATTTAATTAAAAGAACTACTCCTGAAGGTTTTTTTTTTTAAATTAACTTAATTAAATAGCAAAACACAAAGTTAAATATTAAAAAAATGTAATGTTTTGAGTTCAGATTTCTATTTAAAATACAGTATATCTAAATATTGCCCAGGTTCTGTTTCAATCCTGTTTATAAAGAAATGCAGGTACCTTTTTTGCACTTTTTTCTGCCACCACTGGCAAAAAAAAATAATCAGAAGTCCAGTAGCATCTTTTCTGACTAACAATCTTCATCCCATTTAACCTTTTAATAAAATTTGTTACTCTCCAAACTTTTTGCCACAATAGACTAAAGGGCTTGCATAAGCGTACCATCGTGCCTACCGTCCCTGTCCTAATGTTCCCTTTTATTCGTATTCATTTCATGTATTCAAATTATGTTTATACTTATATCTATTATCTAGTACCTGCTTGACAAAATAAAATAAATAAATAAATAAAGAGTAAAAGCAACAACAGCAGGTTAAAATGGTTGACCATTGAATTTTACTTTCAATTCTGTTTTTTATTTTTGTTTCATTCTAAACTCTTGTGAGATTACAATAGTCAGTTGTAAAATAAAACACATTAAATAAAGATGCAGAAGGGGAAACTGAAATGATTTTTCCAGATTAAGAGAGAAAGAGAGAGTAGTAAAGTAGATTGTGTCTCCAAGATCCTTGTCCTTAAAGCTGTTACTTTAACAATAAGAGTTCAACAGGGTATTGTGGGCCAATTGTTATTTTTTAGCCTAATGTGTCTCCTGGTCTCTGTTATGAGATCCCTGAGAAGAGATATTTGCTTCCAGAACTCAGGCAGATATGAAGGCCATGTGTGTGATGTGTGTGTGTGTGTGAGATTCAATAAATTAGAGACCTATCAACTATATTCCTACTAATATCGTTAAGCAGGCATATTGTGAAAATCCTCAGTTATTGATATTTGCAGTGCAAATCTTACGTTTCAAGACTGTGTATTTACTTTCAGTTTTTGTTTCTTTAAGAGATCTGAAGATAGAAAATTTTCTCCTGGATGAAAACAATAGCATTAAAATTGTTGGTAGGTAGATAACGAAGCTCTTGTTTATCATTTTGCAGCCATATGTCCTGTAAAGTATTTGTAATATATAGATTTATGTCTTCAGTTAATTGGGGAATTTGGATAGTTTTGTGGACTCCTGAGTGGGTTTTGAACAACCGTAACCCTTGGTGCAAGTTGTTGCACTGCCTCACACCGTTGTTGCAAGTGTAAGATCACTCCAGGGCCTTTCCACCATTCTTTGAGTCTTTCCTAATTATTATAGCAGAGGTGGGTTCCTACCGGTTCTACCCGGTTCTATAGAACCTGTAGTAACTTGGTGATGACATCATGGAGCCGGTCCTGTTGGTGGCTCCGTGGGCGCCGCCATCTTGGATTTTGCTTCTGCGCATGTGCAGAAGCTAGTTTTTGATTGCTGCATGCGCATATGCAGCACGACCCTGAGTGAACCGGCTGTAAAAATATCCAGAATCCACCCCTGTATTATATACACAATGCCTGGCAGCGAAAATCTGCCGCAGATGCTTTTTCATATTAACTGAGGAGATTGAGCTACAATTCAAAGTAAAATATTTCCCTCAGATATGATGAACAACATCTGCAGAAACTCTCTACACGGTGTGCTAAAACTTCTTTTTCAAAATGTTGGACGTGTTGGAAAGATGGAAGTATACCGCTTATTCTTGTTTCTCTAAATTAATATAACACAAGGCCAAAAAGCTCCTTCTATGCTCATGTACCCTGGTTAAGCACACACAATATACTAGATGGGGCCCCCCAAAAAACAAAGACAATCTTGGGGAGCTTGCAATTCAATACATAGTGCGAACTATGCATTATGCCCAGGCACCTTGCATGAATCAGGCAATCATGTTAAAGCATCATATGAGTTATTCTGAACGCATATTCTGTGGAGTCTCCAACTGAGTATTGTGTGTAAACCTCTGTAGGATACCATTGAGGATAGAAATCTTATAAAACAAGAGAGATCTCAGGGCCACTTATCTATCGCCACCAATGTTTTAATTTGTATTTGTATTTTTTTTAAATATATGAACAAATCGGGAAATCATTAAATATCTGAGGGTCCAGTTATGTTTTGGAGTGTGTACCTTTTAGCCTTCAATCAAAGTCAAGCATTACTGTTATCCCAAACAAGTTGCACAGCACCGTTTTAGAAGAAAAATCATAAATGAAAGGCAGAACATGTTTCCACATAAAAGGATCAGGTGCAATTCAGTTCAGTAGCTTAGATAATACCATGGTCTGACACTATATAAATCTGCTTCAGTAAAATAATTCCTTAGATATCTTGTGATTACATTGGACTGGGTTTTTTTTCCTTGAAATGATAATTTTAAATGTTCTGGTTAGAGTAGGCCTGAGAAGATCGTGGTTCAAATGCCCACTCAGTATGCCTAGATTGAATGGCAATGGATTCAAATTATCTTCCCTTGTAGAAGTGCTATAGGGACAATAATGAGAAGGAGAAATGACTTAGGATGTGTAAATCTTAATGGAAGAACGTTGGAAGGGAAATGTAGCACTTGAAAATTATATAGTGTGATGATACATATTATCATAGAATAATTTGATCCCAACTTTCAGTATCTAGTGTTCATCACATTTTCTGCCAACCTAGCAGTTCAAAAGCATATAAAAAATGCGAGTAGAAAAATAGGAACCACCTTTGGTGGGAAAGTAACAGCGTTCTGTGTGCCTTTGCCATTTAGTCATGCCTGCCACATGACCACGGAGATGTTTTCGGACAGAATTGGCTCTTCGGCTTTGAAATGGAGATGAGCACCGCCCCCTAGAGTCGGGAACGACTAGCACATATGTGCGAGGGGAACCTTTACCTTTGCATTACACATAGCTTCCTAAGCCTTCGTATCAAACCACTATAATTTCTGTAGCAAATTATTGAATGACGGTATTTGAATTTCAACCGTGTAATTTGTTTGCATCTTTCTTTAAAGTAGAAATAAAGCTCATGAGTTAAGCCTCAGTGCTCTTACCAAAGCTATAAAATGCAACCTCTCCCCTCCAAAACCAATGAAAATTACAACATTCTTGTCATTTAGATCCGGAGTCTCCAACCTCCCCGGGCTGCAGCCTGATACTGAGCCAAGGCCCGTTGAGAACCGGGTTGCGTAAGCAACGAGCAAGCACACTTGCACGCACAGGTCCACTTGCACAAGTACTACTTCCAGTTCACAAAGCCACAAAGTTTGGGGACCATTGATTTAGATTGTAAGGATTTATGCAACAGAATTTGGAGGTCTTCTAATCCAACACCCTGCTTGAGCAGGAGACTCTATGCAATTCCAGACAAGTGGCTGTCCAGTCTCTTCTTAAAGAACCCTTTTATTGGAACACCCACAACTTCTGGTGGCAAGCTGTTCCACTGGTTAATTGTTCTCACTGTTGGGAAGTTTCTCCTTAATTCCAAGTTGCTTCCCTCCTTGATTAGTTTCCATCCATTGTCTTGCCTTCTGGTGCTTTGGAAAATAGGTTGACCTCCTCTTCTTTGTGGCAGCCCCTCAAATATTGAAACACTGCTATCATGGCACTTCTGCTCCTTCTTTTCTCTGAATTAGACATACCCAATTCCTGCAACTGTGCAATATGTCATTTCATTCTTCCGAGTTTTGCACTACAAAGATTTATATGCCACTTGAGTCATCCTAGTAGACTGTACAGCTTGATACAGAACTCTGTGGCTATATAAATTTAAATTAATCACGGAGTACATATATATAACCACCCTCCCCACATTTAAGCAGGCTGCATTCCTTTCATAATGCTAGAGAGGCATTTTTATAACTAAAATCTTCAGTCCGTGAAAGCTCAGAGAAAAATCAAGTTTAACTGGTTTTTTGAAATACCAGGAGGGATTGGACCAGCTTAGTCTTAGCAGTCAAGCTAGGGCAGTGGTGGCTAATCTTTTTGGTATGGTGCTGAAATAGGAACCTGTGTATGCGTGCAAGCATTAGCGCACACACACATCGGAGCACCGAAACCCGGAAAGAGCAGCTTGCTGGTGCGCATGCGCGCAGTGACCAGCTGCACTTCCAGGTTCCATTGCGTGCATGTATGAAGACCAGCTGGTGACCATGCATATACACGATGGAACCCGGAAGACAGTGGCTGGCTGCGCACGCGTGCACACAACGGTACTCGGAAGTGTGGCTAGCAACAGAGAGGGCTCTGCATTCCACCTCTGGCACGCATGCCATAGGTTCGCCATCACAGAGCTAAGGTTATGGTGACTTAGAAGGCTTCTTACATCAAGTTTGCATTTTACCATTTGGTCTGTCCTCCAGAGCTTTCTCTGAGAGTATGGCACCTACGCGGTCTCCAAGTTTCATTGTTCCTTGAAACTATAATCAAGGCAACTGATTCTTGATTACGGTAGGTTGTTCCATGTTGAGTTTTCTCATTAGATAACAGAAGTGCTAAGGCCAGGAGAAGTAAAGCAGAAATAAGATTCATGAAGTTTAGAATGATCATCTGAATTTAGTATTGAACTCAACAGTATTCTCCATTACTGACCTCCTCCTTCAATATAAATCTTCCATTTGTGGGGCTGGGGTAAAACCCCCAAGTTTTCTGACTGTGTTATCTGAATATTGGAGCTATGGTGTAACTCATGTGGAGGGTTTGTAAATTACTGTTCTCAAGTCAATTACTATCAACCCTGCAAGGTAGATCAGATTGGAAGACTAAAAAACTAGTTATGGATCCTAATTGTAGGAGATGCCCATGCCGAGCCTGAGGGAGGGATCAAATGCATCATTAGTCATGAATCCCTTCATGCTCACAAGAGCCCAGCCCACCTTGAATTGCTTTGACTCTTTATCTACCGCCAAATTGCTTTGACCGTTAGTAGCTCAGATTGTTGTAGAGAGCTTAAGCTTGCAATGTATCTTTATACCCATTTGAACTACCTGGATTTTCTAATTTCTCTGACACTTGACACTAATACTATTTTTATTATATGGTTACAGTATCTTGGAAGTCTGAATTCATTTCTCCCTTCCTTTTGTTTATCTTCATGAGAAGTAAAGAGGATCAAGTCTGAAACACTTTTACAAATTTCATTTCAGTTTCGGACTCAAACTTTTATCTGGCAATTATCTTAGATGCGCCTTGTCCTCCTGTTCTCCAAGTTTATTTTTATATCCCAATATAATTATATGTCCATGTCAGGGATAAGGCTGAATATCAACATTAGGACAACCAGATCCGGAATGTAAATATCCAAATGACCGCTACATACCTGCACAATGTTAACCATTGCTCTTTGTTGCCATCTAATGTTCATCCAGACATTTGCAGCCCCGATCTGGTAACTTTGCTGAACATACTGAATTCCTTTTGCATGACTGCAGGTAAGATTCTCTCAGGGTGTTTTATCAGGGTGAGTTCCTGCAGGGAAATACAAAAGGATGAAAGGAAATCATAGTAGAACTGCCAGCAGCAATTGAAAGTGGTTTCAATTCTGTCAGTTAAAGAAAATTAAATTCACCCGAAGGAAAACTTAAATAGAAGCAGAGGTGGGTTCCTACCGGTTCTGACCGGTTCTTTAGAACCATTAGTAACTCGGCAATGACGGCTCGGAGTTGGTTCCATTGGTGTCTCCATGGGCGCTGCCATCTTGGATTTTGCTTCTGTGCATACGCAGAAGGTAATTTTTGCTTCTGTGCATGTGTAGAAGCTATTTTTTTATTGCTGCGCGCGCACACGATGCGCCCCTGTGCAAACCAGCAGCAAAAGGATCCAGAACCCATCCCTGAATAGAAGGGAATCTTAGCACCTGGCTGTGTGCGCAAACAGTGGGCGCTTAACACCTAGCGAACGCCCTTGCGTTTGGATGTAGGTACTCCAGGATTCCAATGGTTTAGAATTAATGCTTTCATATTTCATATTCTTCAGAATTTGATTGCAAATTGCTTTACTTTGGAGAAGAATGGGTTTGCTGCCACCCGAACCAGACTAAATGACATTCAGGGCCTGATGTTCACAAACCCTGAAGGATGCAATTGTGCTTAAGGAATGAGAGAAAGGAGAGGGTTCGGAGTTGGTCAAGGAGGGAAAGAAAGACAATTACACTTCTTTAATTTGAGCACTCTTCTTGTTTCATGGGCACAATTTTAGCTTTCGCAGTTAGAGATCTGAATTAATTCTACGCACGTCAATGAATCTAGTATGAGGGGCACTGCTAGATAGCAAAGTTCAGCAAAGGTGAATTGTATAATGGCCAGTTTTAATACTCCAGTTCTAATTTGTCAGATTGATATATTAGCTTTCTTCAGACTAAAACAGACAGGTGGCCAAGATTTCCTTGCAGGCTATCTTAGAAACAGCAGCAGTTTTGAGGGGTCTTTGGAAATTTAATAGAATAGAATAGAATTCTTTATTGGCCAAGTGTGATTGGACACACAAGGAATTTGTCTTTGGTGCATGT
>JANHFT010001586.1:121883-132319 GCA_032467955.1 Pseudoxenodon macrops
CTATCTATCTATCTATCTATCTATCTATCTATCTATCTATCTATCTATCTATCTATCTATCTATCTATCTATCGATAGGCAGACAGACAGACAGACAGACAGACATCAGGGGTGTCAAACTCACAATGATAACATTGTCGTCATGTGATGTATCACAACTTTTTTCTCCTTCGCTAAACTGGGGGCGGGTGTGGGCAGCACATGACGCATCTGGCCCATGGGCTGCAAGTTTGACACCCCTGATATGGATGATAGATCAAACTTCTTAACCACCCATTTCCCTCATAGAGATGGAAAGGAGGACATAGAATGAGGATTTACACAGATAAATTCAAAATAAAAGGAAGCGAAAAGAACAGTGTCCCAGCTGCTTAGCACAGATGACAAAACTCTTATAGGCTTAGAGCTTATCTATCCCCAGAAGGGGCAGGAAACTGTTTCTGGAAGACAAAAATAGGCAATGTCACCTTCTATCAATCCTTCACTCACTTTCAAAGTGATTTCAAGGTGTCTTTCTTTGTTCCACTTATGAAATTGAAAAATGGTGGAGGGAGGGAGACAGAGAGGGAGACAGAGAGGGAGGGAGGGAAGAAAATGGTGGAGGAAGGGAGACAGGGAGAGAAGGAGGGAGGGAGGAAGGAAGGAATGAAGAAGGGAAAGGAAGGAAGGAAGGAAGGAAAGTAGGAGGCTTGCAAAGCAAAATAACATTCTTAAAATGTTTCTTCAGAGTATCAAACCGGCAACATTTGACTTATGAGGCAAAGGTTATGCTGAGTGTGTTACTACACTTCAAAGATGGGTTAAAAGCCTCTAGAAACAAATACACAAGTAAGAAAAATAAAATGTCCATATTGGACAGATTTCATTTGAAATATGTTCTTTAATTCTGGTAGCATGGTTGAAGAATGATCCAGAAGAACTTGGAAAAAAGACCTTGCTGCAGAGAAAGACAGCAATAATAATCAGGAAACTAAAAATTATGCCCTGGAAGAAGGAACTGGAGAAATTAGATTTCAGAAAAACAACAACTAAGGAGAGATACAAGTATTTTTCAAATATCTGGAAGAACAGAAGAATACAACACAGAAGAATGCCAAAAAGTATTATTGTCCCAAAGGGCTGAACATGGAACAATAGTTTTAAATTATAGGAAGTTGTATTCCACCTGACAATGGGGAAAAGTGATGTTTAGAGAGTTTATGCCCTTGGTTGTATTCAAGTAAGAGCCAACAGCTTTTAAATAAAGTTTTGCACGGATTAGGATGTTGAACCCAGTGTCTGAGATGTCCCTTTCTAATTCTATGGCTATGATTCTGTGATTCACTTTTCTAAAGTCCAATTTGCAGGCAAAAAAGATCATAGATAGATGACTCTTACATGAATAACTAAAGTATTTGTCAGACTGTTTCCTAGGAAAGAACGACTCTTGACTACATAGGTGTTAGAGAAAAGATACTTTTACTAGAGATGCTGAGTACAATGTGAGCGAGGCAAGCTCTGAAGACAAACTGCTAGAAAATCATATATTGAAAGCAACCTGCAATGTCCAAAACCCTCTTCCCTGGGAGAATAGGCCAAACAGGTCCTGTTGTGATATTTTGGCAACCTGGTCCCTCCAGCATTGTTGTAAATTTCTTTCTCAGGGATGGCATCCTTGAAGGCAGGAAAATGACTCGGATTGACATTTTAACAGATTAACAGACTTGGAAAAGATCTTGTACATCATCTAGTCCAACCCCCTGCCCAAGAAGGAGACCCTACTTCTTGGTGGCAGTCCAATCTCTTTTTGAAAGACTCTAGTGATGGAGCTCCCACAACTGCCGAAGGCCAGATGTTCCATTGGTTGATTGTCACTGTCAGAAAATGTCTCCTTATTTCTAGGTTGAATCTTTCATTGATCAGTTTCCATCCATTGTTCCATGTCTGGCCTTCAGATGCTTTGGAAAATAGCTTCATCCCTTCTTCTCTGTGGCAGTCCCTCAAATATTGGAACACTGCTTCATATCTCCCTTGGTCCTTCTCTTCATTAGACTAGCCATGCCCAGTTCATATAACCGTTCTTCATATGTTTTAGTCTCTAGTCCTCTAATCATCTTGGTTGCTCTTCTCTGCACTCTTTCTAGAGTCTCAACATCTGTTTTTTGGTGTGGTGACCAAAACCGGATGCAGTATTTTAGGTGTGGTCACTTCTGGTTCCTGTCAGAGTCCATATTCCTTAATTTCCCACAGCATTCTTTCACACCTCCAGCACTCTTCCCCTCCCAAATGCTTCCTCCCCTCTGGTTATGACAGTTGTTAGCAAGCTTCAAAGAAAGGGAAGATCGGCAGCTGACAGTACTTCTGATAAAATATCATGTTAGAATGCTATCTCTGTGACATAAATGTTTATACAGAAATGATTAACCTTTTGTGGCATGCAGATATCTAGACATTCGCTGTTTCTTGATCCAATGATGAAGGCTAATTATTTCAGATAGAATGGAAGGGTTATTTTTTACTGCAATTCTATGAGGATTGGGAGAAAAAGACTGGTGAAATTTAAGAATCTTATATGTTCTAAAGAATTTTGGTTTTTTTTTTAATGGGTGGGAATTTAACTATACCAACAAATTATTTAACAGCAATGGCTCTGCAATTGTATAACAATTGTATAACATGAGGACGCAATAGGGCTTCAAATGAGGCCTAGTTATAACTACCAGGGATCATCTGAAAGCTACTTCTGGTGTGGTGTAAGACATTGTGCTAATGCTGAAAAAGAAAAAGGAATATCTGTAAACACAAACAATCAAAAGATAGGGAACCCATTACAGTTTAGCAAATAACTATTATGCAATCATTCCAGAACAAACAGATTCAAAGACTCTGGAGAACTTCCACTTTAGTGAATTCATTAATAATGGAGGCTCAGTTGTCAAGATTATTTCCTCCTCCTCTTCCCCCCTCCTCCTCCTTTGATACTAGCTTTGTAGTCAAGTAGCATATTTTCTGAACTCCTGATCATGACCCTTATACTTAGAATTTCCAATGATACCTTTGAAACTTTACCTCATAAAGATTGGGAAATAAAAATAAGGACCTGGAAAGAGCATTTCTGATAATATTGATTTCTTTCTCTCTAAATAAATGCAACTCCCTTAACAGCTTATGTTACTGTATCACTGTCTGAAAAACAAGATATTGCTTAAGCTTAGGAAATACCATTTTATGGAGAAAAACAAAGTTAATTCCAAATTGTACTAATTCCTTGCTCTAAGAGCAAGTATCAAAGAGCTACTCAGGGCCTTTGAGGATTAACTCATGATTTCACAAGACATTCTGAATCATCTTTATTTTTTCCATATCTACTGTTCACTCCCAGGATAATCCATTTGTAATTATTAAATTTGTTTTACTGTCAATCTTATTTTTACAAAGAATAGAAAATATTTGGCTTTTTTTGTTTTGCTTTCCTACTAGCTTCTCATAGACCCTTTTTCAATTTATGTTGGTGGAAAGGTTTCCTCAATGCAATTACTTGTACATATATTGCTTCTTGATTTATTTTGAATGATGAGGCTGAGTTCATGAAATCTTTTTAAAGCATTAAAAAAAAAACTTCAAATTACACATCTAAACCATCTTAAATATTAGCCGGTCTGTTGAAGAAACTTCTTGTTAACCAAGCTCATTATTTTATTTAATAATTAAACAAATTTATATTGCTACCATATCATATATAAATCACCAATCATATATAAATGACTCTGGATGGCTCACAACATTAAAAATCCACAGCATAAAATCTCATACCACCCTTTCCTCCATGGCAGTAGCAACACAATCAAATCAACCACTTGTTTGGCTCTACCTCCATGGTCCCTGGGTGTGCGTATTTATTTATTTTGTGTCCAGATCAAACTTTAATCTGTCAAAATGAGCTCCCTCCTCCTTTGGCTTTAACAGGAGATTCAGGCAGTTCAAATGAGTATAAAGATTTACTGGAAGCTTAAACTCTCTGCAAGAATCTGCTCAACTAGCGGTCAATGTGTGGGAGAAAAGAGATGCATTCAAGGTGGGCTGGATCTCTTCTAGGCATACAGGGACATGTGATTTATGACATGTTTGACCCCTAACTAAGACTCAGCCTGGTCATCAGCCTGATCAAGAGCAACAAAGATGATTAGGGGACTGGAAGCTGCAACATATAAAGAATGGTTGCTGGAACTGGATATGTCTAGTCTTATGAACAGAAGGACTAAGGGTGACATGATAGCAGTGTTCCTATATCTCAGGAGTTGCCACAAAGAAGAGGGAGTCAAACTATTTTCCAAATCGCTTGAGAGCAGGACAAAAAACAATGGGTGGAAACCAATCAACCTAGAACTAAGGATAAATTTCCTGATAGTTAGAACAATTAATCAGTGGAACAACTTGCCTCCAGAAGTTATAAATGCTCCAACACTGAACTTTTAAAAGAAGAGATTAGATAACCATTTGTCTGAAGTGGTGTAGGGTTTCCTGCCTAAGCAGGGGGTTGGACTAAAAGATCTCCAAAGTCCCTCCAAAGTCTGTTATTCTATCCTATCCTATCCTATCCTATCCTATCCTATCCTATTCTATTCTCCTACAGTGTAAGAACACTAATATTCTGCTTCACAAGGTTCTATCTTGTCCTATGCAGTTTAGCAATTGCCTGAAATCTCTAATATTCTTCATCCATTTGAAATGAGTTGACAACAGTCCAAAATCCATGGATTAAAGAAGACCTTGATTTACTATTCCTAGTCAGTACATTAAACTGTATGGAATGCAGAAGATGCTTTCACTTTTTTTATATAGCGCTAATATTCGGGTAGTAAATTTGAGTGCTTGCTAGCTTTCTCTATTCACGCAATGGCATAGTTCGTCAAATTGAATCCCCGCAAACCCATCTTGCAAATTTGGAAACCTACCTAATATAAGCCCAGTTTATTCGCACTCCCTCTCTAGTTGCTGTAGTTGCTCCTGCCAGTCTTCAGAATGCTTTTCTGTTTTGCAAAATTAAGACAAATAGGGCAAGCAGCTGTTTTCTTTCCACTACTGAATAATTCATATCATCTGAGCTTTAGCTGTGCCACATTAATGGCTTCATAGCATGCATACCAAAATGGACAAGTCTGTGATCTGCAGTGGCATAGCAGACCAAAGCATTTCTCTAAAGCTAAATCAACCTACCAACAATCAGGATTCTCCCAGGTACACTCTGAACGCATCCAGGTACAGAGTTTTGAAAAACCTAGTGAAAAATTAAAAACTCATGAAGGCATTTTCACAAGCCACATCATTAAGCTTAGAGGGTAGCACAGATGTTCCTTTCTTGTCTTCTTTTAAAGGAACTTTATCAAAAGCCGAGAAGAATGGTCTGTTTGCAGAAATGAATCATTTATCTTGGTCCTCTTATGCATTTTCAGGTTTATTTTCCAACAGGGAATTTGCATTTTGCTGGAAAGGTGAGGCTATTCCATTGAATTTTGTGTGCAAATAGGAAGGTCTACAGGAAATCTTCAAGTTCCTTAATTCCTAATCTTCAATAGGAATTGAGGGCAGGTTTGCCATTGTTAAGTGGTGCAGTTGTAAAGTATGACATCATATGACTGCATGGCTTAGTGATAGCAGTCCAGGTTGTCTTAGTTGCCTTTGTAACATACAGGTCATTAAGCAGGAAGCAGTGGGGATCCCAGGTAAGAGATGTAATGGTGTCACGTGGCATGGGGGAGATCCTGGAGCAGAAGTAGCAGATTCTGATCAGTTTTAGAGAACCAATAGCAGAAATCTTGAGTAGTTGGGAGAACCAGTAGCAGAAATTTTGAGTAATTTGGAAAATCGGTAAATACCACCTCTGACTGCCCCTGCCCCCATTTATTCTCTGTCTCCTGAGTCCCAGATGATGGGGAGGAAATGTGGATTTTGCAGTATCCTTCCCTTGCCATGCTCACCAATCCATGCCACACCACGGCCACCAAGTCATGCCCATAGAACCGGTAGTAAACATTTTTTAAACCCACCACTGCCCTGGAGGCCCAATACAGGCAGTGCATGAGTTAAGAGGACATGATACATGCAGGAGAGGAAAGGAAGGAGTGTGTGGTGCATGTGAGCATAGCAAGAAGCAGAGTGCAATGCATGTGAGCAAAAAAATAAATAAATGGGAGGGTGTATCTGAACAACCTTCCCTGCCAGCTTTCCCACCAACTTTGCTTCCCTTTTTACAGATCTGACTTGCCTTCTCTACCTCATCCCACAAACAAAATATATGAGATCCAGGTAAAGCGCTTGCAAGATAGATCTCAACAAACACTAAGAAACAATTGTGTTGATTTCTACATCCTAGCTGCCAACTAAACCTGACATTAGCATGTCCATGAGTCTTTATCTGTATTGGTTTTCAGTTGCCTTTGGTGCATGAAGGGTCTTATCTCTAAAGTTGTGAATGGGAATGGAATGAAGCATCTCAAGGGTAAATCCCATAAAATTCTGATCATTCATTGCTTTCAGCTTTTAAAGCTAGCAGTGACTTGGATGCAATAAACTGTATTTTCCACTGCCTTGCCCTGGAAATAAAACTCCATCCCTTGAGTAGCTTTCTCCATCTGAAACATTGGATGAGCTTATAACCTTTTTGTCTCACTCTGTACTTGCAACGGTTCCCTCAAATATCAGGGAAAAAAATGCCATTTTAGTTTTATTGCTGTAACTGATGAGGAATTGAAAGGTTCTATAGATAAATTGTACAGTTTATGTATTTATTTTTTAATCTAGCCTTGATTATTTTTACAAATAACTCAAGGCAGCATACATATCCAACTCACATTCCTCCTCCTATTTTCCCCATAACAACCACCCCATGAGATGGGTTGGGCTGAGAGAGAGTAATTGGCCCAGTTGGCTTTCATGACTAAAATGAGACTTGAAAGTCCTGACCCTTTTTATAATCTTCAGTTAGTTGTTATATTTGTTGTTGTTAGTTGTGAAGTCATGTCTGACCCATCGCAACCCCATGGACAACATTCCTCCAGGCCTTCCTGTCTTCTACCATCCTCTGGAGTCCATTTAAATTCATGCCTACTGCTTCAGTGATACCATCCAGCCACCTCATTCTCTGTCTTCCCCTTCTTTTTTTGCCCTCAATCGTTCCCAGCATTAGGCTCTTCTCCAATGAATCCTTCCTTCTCATCAGGTGGACAAAGTATTTGAGTTTCATCTTCAGGATCTGACCTTCTAAAGAGCAGTCAGGGTTGTTCTCCTCTAGGACTGACTGGTTTGATTGCCTTGTAGTCCAAGGGACTCTCAGGACTCTTCTCCAGCACCATAGTTCAAAGGCCTCCATTATTTGGGGCTCAGCCTTCATTATGGTCCAACTTTCACAGCGATACATTGCAACTTGGAAAACATAGCCTTGACTATATGCACTTTTGTTGACAGGGTGATGTCTCTGCTTTTTAGTATGCTGGCTAGATTTGCCATAGCTTTCCTCCCCAGGAGGAAGTGTCATTTAATTTCTTGGCTGCAGTCCCCATCTCTGGTGATGTTGGATCCCAGGAAAATAAAAATTGTCACTACCTCCATTTCTTCCCCATCTATTTGCCATGAATTGAGAGGTACGGATGCCATGATCTTGGTTTTCTTAATGTTGAGTTTCAAGCCAACTTTTGCACTCTCCTGCTTCACCCACATCAAGAGGTTCTTTAGTTCCTCTTCACTTTCTGCCATTAGAGTGGTATCATCTGCATATCTGAGGTTGCTCTATATATAATGGCAATGCATCGGATCTTTAAAAAACCATCCTTGTTCTACAAATGAAGCAGAACAGAATAAACAGAATTAGTTCACTTTCTCATTGTTTCCCATTGTACTTGCTTGAGATTTTATTGGTTTTACTAAGCAATTTAACAAATTTCTGTACCTCTTCCCATGTCAAAGGATATCTTGAAATAATATACTAAATGTACATAAAATATCATTACAAAATAAAACATGACCATAGAAAATTGCAGAAGCTGTCCCATTTAAAAAGTTAAAGAATATTCATAATAATAAAGAAGGTCTTAGTTAAATGATTTTTTAGAGAAGAGAACAGTTGCTCATTTATACCTGAATTAAAAACTTTTAAAGTCTGAAGAATGAAGGACCACATTCAAATGTTCTTCTTCTAATTCAAAGGAAGAACTGGGAATAAACCTAAATTCTTAAGAATGTCAAAAACAGCTTCAGTGATGTAGTGTAACCTTCAGCAAATTCTTCAAAAGAATACTGCATCTTACCTTTTAAGAAAAGTGAAGAAATGACCCAGAATAACGCAGATAAAATATTTCATTTATACTAGTTATATGCAGAAAATAGATTATTTGTGCTGCTCCAGCAACTGCCATGTTATCTTAATTCTTGATTCATTTATTCTTGGAATTCTAGATGTTTGGACTATCCTTGCACTATGAGTGAACCTTGGTATGTGAACTCTGAATTCTATATCTTCATTTGCCACCCTTGATTTTCTCTTCAACCCCATTCTACGTATAGTCATGAAATCAGCTGGACTGGATTTTAGAATGACCAAGGATTGCTATGATTGATTCCTTCTCCAACTTTGTTTACCCAATACTTCAGCCTTTGGTAGTCTTGAACAAGACAGATGGAGAATTTAATAGTTAGCAAGTATTTCAATAGTTGAAAGGTGTTGGCATTTTTCAATAATCAGGAGGGGGAGTAGACAAGGTCCTCTCTTGGCTTACTACATGGTAATCTACAGCTTTCAATGCAAACAAGTGATTAAGAAAGCTTCTCACTGAATGTCTCCTACTGTGTTCCATGATATTGGACTGGCTCATTTTCAAATGCCACCATAACAGGGGTGGAATCCAGCAGATTCAGACAAGTTCTGGAGAACTGGTAGTGGAAATTTTGAGTACCGGTAGTTCAGAGAACTGGCAAATACCACCTCTGGCTGGCCCCAGAGTAGGGAGGGAATGGAGATTTTGCAATTTCCTTCCCCTGCCATGCTCACCAAGCCACTCCCACCAAGCCATGCCCACAGAACTGGTAGTAAAAATAATTGGATTTCACCACTGCACCATAATGCTTCTAAATTTAGTTGCATTTTGTTCATCATACATTTTGCCATCCACTGAAACATTAGCATGCTCCTTTTAGGTCATTCATTTGAAGAGGACTTGGGAGATGTCCTTATTTTTAGTAATTGACTAAATCTCATTTCCCTATAAAATAATGCAAAATGTTCCTGAAAATTGACAAAAGGGGAAAAAAGGCCAAATTAAGTTAGTAGTAAAATGTATTTATTTATTTATATGGCTACTGAATTAGTGCACAACTCTGGGAAGTTAACAGACAATAAAATAAACCCCACAATGTGAAGAAAAACATGATTTCAAGTCCTGAACAAAATATTAAAAGAACAGTCACCACATCAAAGCAGCATCACCCAATACTATAGGAGTGTGCATAAGCGCACCAGCGTGCCCACCATCCCTGTCCTACTGTCCCCATTTATATGTACTCATTTTGCTGATTTATATCCACTTGTTTGTGCCATTTCTTCATGTGTCCATGTCTAGAGACGAGGTGGTGCAGTGGTTAGAGTGTAGTACTGCAGGCTACTTCAGCTACAGTTCAGCAGTTCAAATCTCACCGGCTCAAGGTTAATTCAGCCTTCCAACCTTCCAAGATGGGTAAAATGAGGACCCAGATTGTTGGGGGCAATAGGCTGATTCTGTGAACCGCTTAGAGAGGGCTGTAAAAGGACTATGAAGCGGTATATAAGTCTAAGTGCTATTGCTGATGCTTAACCTGAGAATAAAACTCACAATTGGGCATCCAGCTATCAGAAGAGAACACCACATCTTTCTCCCTGACCTTCCTTAAAGTCCTTCTCCGAGTCAGGGTCCTCCAGAAGAACGAACACTAGAGCCCCCCAATGTCTAATAAACAGAGCCTTTGTTGGGAGTCCTGGCTGTTTTAGCTCCAGGTTATCTGGATAGTCGAAGTTTATGAAAGACGTCTCACTGCCCGGGTGCCATAGGTTCACTTCCACTCACTTCACCACGGTAGCTGGCTGCATTGAGTGCGAGGAACTCTTCGCTGTAATTCACCGAGAAGTTCAAGGCGTTCACCAGGTGGGCAGCAACATGGATCACTAAAACAAGAACAAAGAAATCATTTCACGGAAATGCATCGCGGAGATGTTTCTCCCCTCCCCCCGAATCATCCTTCCACTCTTGAAGAATGCAGGTGCGACCTGCAAAGAAGTTCAAGATTTGTATGGAGATTCTCAGGCCTCCAGAGAACCTCCATAACTGTCTGGTGTGGTTCTGCAACCCAACAAGGCAGACACAGACTTCAGAGAATAATCAGAACTGCAGAAAAAATAATTGCTGCCAACCTGCCTTCCATTGAAGACCTCT